>DWON01002306.1:0-21064 GCA_018251015.1 Phocides pigmalion okeechobee
TCCGTGTTTAATTTGAGATAGCTAAGGTGTTAAATTTTTGTACGTAATCTACAATAAACGTTAAAATATACACAATTAAGGAAAATAATTTTTTCTAAGTAAAAAAATGCTCTACTGTAAAATTTTGTTTTTTGAGATAACACGTTATTGAAGCAAAGAAGCGATATATTACAAGGTTCAATAAACGAGTCTTGGATAATCTCAATTTACCACTTACGTAAAATAATTTATACATGGAAATATGATTTTTTTTTTCATTTAAATTAAACTTAAATTTATAAATCCTCAAATCTAAAGTTTCTGATTTTGTTCCGATTAAATAACTCTGATATACAAAAGTAACCAAGTAGTGTTTAGAAAATATTAATTTATATTAAACTATTCAATGATAAAAAAAAGCATTGTCAATCCAATACGAATGTTCGAATCGTGGAAGCCATAAGCGTAAGGTAAACGCACAAATGGGAAATATGTGCGCTCCAGCGACCGCTCGCAGTAAGCGATCTGTTGAGAATAACGGCATCGACTCGAGTGGCCATTATAGGTATTTTATCATGTCTTCTATATCTTACTTGAATTTCATTGCAATGGTCGGTCTCATTGTATTACATAGGAATATCCATCAGCTCTTCGGTTGCTTTGTTATGGCTGCAATTAGATCTGCTCTTACAAATTAAGGCTATAGAAAAATTCTGTTATTTTATTAACAATTTTAATGGACGTAACTTTTTTCTTTATACGTTCTAAAATGTTTTCATATATAGTATACGTAAAAAAGCGATGTGACCTCCTTCTTGCCCAGTTACGGTATTTTCCTAAACGATAGGTCATATGGTATCAAATTTAAAGTCTTTTCTTCGATTTTGTACAACGATTGAGACCGGTTATATTTTTAATTTTCACCTGTCTGACTACATTTTGTCCCCATGCGTTAGGATATCCGATGCTATTTGAATTTCATGTGTAATAAACGAACAAACAGGAAATGTAGTGCTTTGTACATTGGCAGTATTGATTGTGTGCTTCACCGGCCGCAGTATGGGCAATTTGTACTGAATCACGGCTAGAATTCGATTTGCATTAAAGTTCTTGTTATTAATATTTTAATGAGTTTTTTACACTTTGTTGGAAAAAAGTTTTGCAAGAGCGGTTCTTATTGTTATATTATTCGTTTTTTTATGTGAAATAACCGTATAAATGGAAATATGGTATTTTGGATTCTATTCATTGTGTATATGTGTACCTGCAGTATGTCATCATTATCATCAGATGATATATTGTAATTTTGTCATTTTTTATGAATACACCTAATAATGAAATAATCCCGGACATAATACAAGGACCGATAAGAAATATTATATTTTAAGTGTTTTGCACTTTTTATTTCATTTTTCTTCTGAAAATAAAACATTTTTATATTTAAATATTTACTTTTCAGAATATTATGAAGTATTTTTACGTATGTTAGTTTACACTCGTTAGTTGCTAGTTTCACCGTGAAGCAATTGGTAATATATTTTAGCAATACAAAAATTGTAGTGACTTTAATCATAACAATTATAGTCACAAATGACGAAAACCGATGTGGTTTCGGTCAAATAAAATAGTTCACAATTGATTTTTAATAAAAATAACACTATTAAAGAAAAAAGATGGCCCCTATAACAAATACATTTTAATTGAATAATTCCACCACAAATAAAACTAATGCGATGGAGCTAATGCTAAAAATCCTTAACTAGGCTATAACTATTTTCACTTGGTTAATGTTATTTTATTTTAATTAGTGTGCAAAAAATTTTAATTAAATTTCTGTTTCCTTTTCTTTTTATGTTTGTTGATAATTAGTTTAAGGTTTCATAATCTGTTTTTTGTCTATATATAAATAAAATAAATAAATTACTCGCAGTAAATAAAAATACGAGAAACAACAAAACCTCTTTGTAAATAATTATAACCGTTTAAATTTATATACGTGCTGATTGTAATTTTTTGAGACTTATTTGCGTTTCTAAAATATAGCACAAAAGTACGAAATTAGAACATGACAGTTATTTTAGAATTATGTATAGATTTTTGTCTATTTATTCAAATTGAATTAAAATTATAGTGTTATATTAAAATTAAAATTCAATGTTAATTAATACAATACAATAAATCCAAAAAAAACTGCTGGAATTCTCAATTCGTAACTGAAATCCATTTCGTAAAAAAAACTTTATTTATTTTTGGCAATATTCAGTTTTAACTATCAATAAATAGATTAGTTTTTAATTAATAAATGCACTTCGGCCAAATCATATATATTTACTTGTTTATGTAGTATCAATGTAACTACAACGTAAACAAACTAAATAGCGATACAACGTTGAGCACTGACCGTAACTAGTGTGTTAAATTACTATTAGCTTTGAACAAGTAATTACTGGTAGGTGAGAGCGTTTGCGGCCAATTTGTTGTTTGGAAACATTTATAATTTACGCCAACTATGTAGAAGTAAATCACTTTGAAACCTACTTTAAAAATCAATGTAAAGTAATTAGGGTAAAGAACATGCAGCCTGCCTTCTGTTAAGAGGTTACTTTAGCCTATGTCAAATAAGACAAGAATATCACCTGAAATTGTCGTCCTTAAGAATTACATTAAATGCTTCATATTAGTATAGTTTTCTTTACACACTCTTCAAATCAGAAGCCAGTTTCTAAGGTAGGTGTTGTGTCACCTTAGCAGACAGTATTAACATAAAACATAGAAACACCTTGTATTGTATCTGTACATGCTTACATAACAACTACACAGTTGCTTTTAACAGTACAAGTCCATAGATTGGCTTAAATAGGTGATATTTTATAATGTTGATAATCGTTTTAAACTTTAACTGCTAAATGTTAAATCTACGTCAAGTTATATAAAGAATGACACATTATTGATATCTCATAAGCCGGAATATTTTGGTGCGAGTGGCTAAAAGCTACTACGATAGAAATAGAGATACTAAAACGGGCCAAGACAAAAGATTAATGTTTAGTTAAATACTCATAGAGGACGATTTATGTAGGGTTTTGGGTATTTAAGAATAATATTATCACCTTTTTTATTACTACCTACTTGTGTACCTTTACATCAAATAGCTACATTAAAAGATTGAACGGCGTGTATATTTAATAATGACGCAGTATAGTTATAAGTCTGGCAGCTTGACATGGGTACTTTTTTCCGAATTAGATCTTTGTCTACAATAATTTTGAACTTTACATATATTTAAAAGTAAAAATTCTTCATGATAAATTCTCAGCTATAGAAGTTTCTTTACGAATGTGTCTAGTATACGAGAAGGAGTAAAGCTTGGCCTATTAAGGAGTATTTAGTAATTTATAATACATAAAAACTTCCTACGCAATAGTTCCCTATTATACCATGAGCAAAGTGGAAAGCGTCATACTATCGCGCAGTTCGTCACATATAACTTTCTCCATCAAACAGAACTTTAAAATGACTTTTGCGTAGCTTAAACTTAATGCATAAAATTAAAATTAGTTATGAACTACCAAATTGTCACTCTGAAAGTGCACTTTGGTTTCTTATTTCGTGGAACGGAGTCACAACTTGCATTATTCTTATTTCCAATCCCAAAAACTTGTTAAAGCTGTTCAGCGTTCTAATCGTAAAGTTTGTAGCGCTTCCAGTTGCCTGTGTCGGTGTAAGCAGGTGAGCTCGCGGGAATCGCTATTTCGCGCACGTTCGACATCCGATAAAAGTTTCCGCCACAATCACCTAAGAGCTCAGCTGTCAGGGAATAACCGTATATCGGTTTTGTTTCCACTGCGTCCCTGAGCTCTAAGTTCTTTGCATTATAATAAATATTATGTCTAAAAGTAGCAAAATACAAAACAAAACATTATTGTGTAAATATCTTTTGATTTTGTTCTTCTCTTTTAATCTGAGATTAGTTTCATTGAACTCATAAAATGTGCAGAATAGATCATTGTTATAATTTTCATGTCAAGGGTTTTAACAAAGTAGATATATATGTACATATGTATGTGCCTCAAGTAACCCTCACGAGGAATCTCATAGACAATAATTTTAAAAACTTTTTTTTGTGTTGATGCTGGTTTTCGGTTTCTTTAGTCTAGTGGTTAAGGTTTCGCCCTCTCTCAAGTTATAAATAAATCTGGGGTTCTAATTTCTAACACGGCACTGATATTTATATGAGACCCAAGCTCAGTAGCGGGACAGTAATATTACTGAGGATGATGAGGTCATCATTATATTATTATTTATTTTAGAAATATAACAAACGAGCACTCAGGTCTCTGAAGCTCAATTATTAAACAATTAATGATTTATCAGAGGTCGTAGAGATGCAGTGTGCTACTCCTGAGAACTAAGATTGCTTAGCTTGGGTCCTGCCTGCAACCACACCGCATTAACCAAAACACATCGTTTGCTATACGATGGATTATGAGGACGGTAGTAGTATCTCTCAAATCGAACTATTGTACCGTTCAAACCGGTCAAAGTTCTATAATCTTGTCTATCTATATATTGTGTGTGTAATATCTAGACCGCATAATATATATAATGTATATATAATATAAATAATGTTCATTAATTGTAATGAAAAATGCTTTTTATTAATATTACTTTGACGATTCTTGTGACGTCGCGGAAATGCAATGGGTTTAAGATTCGACACCCGGCCAGGGATCTAAATGAAGGACTTAGAATCTGGGTGTTTGAATATTCCAATCGGGATTAGTTTTCTACGTATTTATGGAAACAAAGATAAGAATAATTCTAACGTGGAGTCTATGAGTGTCAAAAAAGGCATTTCCTATTTATCTATCTTGTTTAAACCAAATAGAACTTCGGCTGAGATTTTAAGCGTATCATAAGCCTGTGTAAAATCGTACGAGACAACGCAATATAAAACCACATCACGAAGAGCTTAAGCAAGTGTTAAAAGCTTATTTAAACTTTGGACTATGTTGCGATGGACTGGCAAAATTCAGTTATACAAAAACAACACTTTGCTGTGGCATCGATGGACGGAAAGTTATCGCATCGATTAGTGGAAAAATTAAGCTTTAGGAAACTGGTTTCGGATTGATGTAGCGGCTAATAATCAATATTTTGAATCGGATTTACCACATTTCCTTAAGCTCAGAAGATACAATTAAAAAAGGAACAAACATGTTCTCCACTGGTAGTCAACTGTAATAGTCTATCAAAGATTAAAACTTGGATTAAAAATATGCATGCGCTCGAACGATTCGCAGGTTTTTATTATCACTAAAGATTAGGCTAAAGATTCTTATATAAGCTAATAAAATCGTGACTACTGTTACTTTCAATGTGCCGTAAGTAATTAATATAAGATTGGGACTTTTAGTAGATATTTGTGCGGAAAGCTTACTATTTTCAAACATGAAATTATTTTTGACATGGAACATCTATTGGCACGTCTCGGGGGTAAGACCGACTCGTATAGCGTGACGGCATTTTTGTCGTCACGCTTGGTTGTGACGGAGATCGGGCTTGATGCCATAACCGACGACCGCCACCATTTTCATGTCTTTATTTATTTATCTTCTATTTATATTCTGTATATTTTATTACAATAATAAAAATATTATATATTTTTTATTTTGTTTCAAATAAAATCATTATTATTTTTATATTAATTCTTAAAATAACCATCAATTTAATTTTCTCTGTTTCACACCGCTTAATCTAATAAAAATTCCAGATATGGCATTTGTAATTTGAAAAAAGTTAGACTATATTTTACGGATTAATATCAAAGTTGCACCTTAATTTTGTACTATACGTACCTATTGAGATGTATGCTTTAGGTTTGAGGGTATTCAATTTATTCTGGACACGTATAACGTCTGTTCGCCTAAGGGTTGTGATTGACAAGAGGTGAGCGATCTCCACAAGCGAACTTGGGCCTCAACAAATCGAATCAATGTAATCGATATTATTGAATGTAGTTTCCATCCATCAACCCTTACAATTCCAGAGCTAAACATATAAAGTTTGAAGCTGGTATAAAACTTCGTGAATTGAGCCCCGTGGCCGGATCGCCACAACTATTTCTGCCTTTTAACAGTAATGTTTAACGTTGCTTTAGAACGATATATGTAGATATATCTTCTGCTAGCCCTCAGGCCCTACACATTTTTATCGCAACGATTTCAATGTAATTACGCATGTCTACTATTTAATCTTACTACGTCCATCGGACAGAGGTAGAGGTGCACTTGTAGATCAGTTTAAAAGTGGTCGTAATAAATGTACGACAACTAAATTAATGACATTGGACATACAGTATGCCCGTACATATATATGATATAGGCATAGGGAATAGTAGTTTGATTTATTTCTAACATTTATGCGACATATTTTGTGAAATATAAATACTGCGTATAATAATTATGCTCGCTCGGACAGCATTCATTTGTGGACAATATAGACTGACCTGATTCTATTGTCAAATTCATTTTTCAAATGAGAATAATGTAGGCATTTTATTTTCCCATAAATCAGTCATTTTGTACTAGTCACTTTTATTCTATCTTACTTAAATCTAAACTACTTAACGTTATTTTAATATTACCCAGACCCGTTATTCTATTTATTTGTATTTTAAAATGTTTATTTTTTGGACAGCAAGATCAATTAAATATTCTTTTGAACGAAATCTACGTAATTTATTTTTTGTAGAAAAATATTTATACAAATATTAATTGAACTATACGCATTCAGTTTAAAAAGAAATGGGCTTTCCAATGCAATCAATACACTGAAAAATACTTGTATCCGTTGAAATGCACTCGGTCAATACCGATTTAAATGGTTGTCGTAAAGAGTATAATTAATTGAATGTTTGTGAAAGGTGGAAGTCCCATTACTATTTTATTTGTTTCAGGAACTTCGTATCCACTACAGACACTGCCCCAACCGACTCTAATAAGTAGTACAATATCATTATTCTCCTAACCAGATGCGGTACGTAGTTGAATGGTCTACAAGAAGGATTTGTAAATTATGACTTTCAATTGACCTCCTGGGAATTGGTCTTTAATTTATCTTTGTTTCTATTATATTTGTGCACGAATATGGCTATGATCTTAGTTGCTATAGATAGAATGAAGTATTATAATTATGCCTTTTATAAACTGATATTTTCAGTGGCAAACGAGCGTGCAACTTGCCTAATATTATTTGATCGCTACCCCCGTGGACATCTATAAGCAAGTCTTAATAGAACAATGAACCCTACCGGAATGATGAAGATGAACCGCTTCGAAAAAGTTATTTTCTTTACGTCGTCAAAAATCCAATAACCATGGCACGCAATGCTGTTTTTTTACTCGTGGTAAAAAGGAATTTAACACATTCAGAAGTTGTAATAACCCGTTTATATAAAAATCATATCAGCCCGCCATGATGACGGCCCAGTTTCGATATCCGGCCAGAGACATAGCTATATAATTTATTTAGCTATCTACTCTGAATCTGGGTGCTTATCAAAGTCTTAGTTTGTTTCTATTTATGATACCGACGACAAACGAAATTCTAGTTTGGAGAATCTTATAAATCGTTAATTTGATCAAATAAATATTAATTAAATAAATAGATAGTTATGTAATAGGTACGATCGGAATACCGATACGTAAATTCGAATTGACACAGTAAAAAACTCCAATTGACGGATTTGCATACCGAATTGAATTTGTAGAACGTAAACAAGTTACTCGGAACAAAATCTATTTACGAGCAATGGTCATAAAATTAAATGGGTTGATAATTTCGCTCTAATTAATGTTTCGAGATACCACTAATCATGTTTTCGTATTTATAATTATTAGCTACTATTTATAGGAATAATATAATTATAACCCATCGCTGTCTGTACATGGAAAATATATGAGATATATTATTATTACGCGCCTTTTAGAACCCAAAACAACAATTGTTAGAATTTTTGTCTGTTAGTTTGTGCATTTGTGCGCGTTGATCTCAGAAACAGCTTAAACGAATTCAATGCGGTTTTCACTAATATATTGCAGAAAACTTAGTGTTACTTTAATTTAAAGTCCTGCCTGTTGTAAGAGGTGACTAAAAGAAGTCTTCCGAAATCGGCATATTTTAAAAAACCATAAGCATGGTAGGACGCCCGCCGAGATTTGATGCCCTTTCGTTGGAAAAGATGCCTCGAACCAGTCGCTGTCTCCACGGAGAAAAAGAGCGAAAGCCGCAGCGACAGAGCGGTTACCGACCCGCTCATGCGAAGAGGAAAGATGAAGGTCCGTTATCATCATCTATCCGTTAATCTTCCGGAAGCTCCTTCTTAACTCAGCCCCATAACCACAGTACGGTCGCCTGACCCACGATGTAAAGCCAACCCAGTAGAACTGCACTACTGTACCACTCGCCGGCGAAAGGCAAAATCAACTGGCGGCCAGCGGATGCAGCGGGAGTTGAGCATGCCATAGGGATTGTTCCGAGCCCCCCCCCCTCCACCCATTTAATAGTGGGTAATGGCTAAGACAGTTCAGCCTGGGTGCAACTCTGAGTTCATCAGACCCGGGCAAAGAGGGATTACCTCGAGGCTTGTAGTTTCCCGCACAACGAGGCTGGGACGTTCCCGATGTTGATTTCATTTCAATCAGTCTTTAAATTATTTGATTACATTTCTCATATATTTTGAGAATATTTTTTTATGCTTTCATTTTAAACAAACAAAAAACATGGCACTAAAACTGGCAGCTAAGCTTTTCCTTAAAAAACTACTTTTATGTTGTCATGTTGTTTCCCAAGTAAAGTACTAAAATCCAGTTGAGCGAAGTCTACGTGCCAAAACTTTTATTGTATAAAACAATACGCCGAATAAGTGCAGTATGGAGCAAACAAACTTACATGGCTAACGTTTTCCACTTTTTCTGAAAGTCGGCAACGTTACAAAGTTAGGTCTTCTTTTGATTGCTGTTTCAATACTGCACGGTCATTTAGCTAATGAGCGCGCTGTAAAGTAAATAACTTGAACAAAGTCTGCGTCAGTGAGATTCATGCAACCTTTGATACTTACCAAAGACTCGTGGCAACGTTAAAAGTCTTAAAATATCACCTCGCTGTACACTTTTCTACGTTCCTACGTACATATTTATGGCATCTTAGTATTTTTATATATATGCAAAGTGGAATCTGTGAGATTCGACCAGGGCAATGCCACTATTACATCTATTTCTGGCGTAGTAAAATATACGTTTCGGTGAAAAATTATGAGTGTCCATTTACATATGTGGTGACCATCTTAGTTCTCATGACAATGTACCTTAGATATGTAGATTACAGGTGGTAACTGTTTAGAGTTGATTACAGTTGATGTGCGCTAGCGTCAGTGACTATTAGGTAGATTGTACGCTCCTTTGTTATATAGATTTAATAAAAAAATACAATTTTCATTGAATAAACATTCCTAATTTAAAATAATTTAATTTAGTTATACAACATCAACTATTTTATACCACATCACTTGCTACTTCAGCTTAGTATCCTAAGTACTACATATATAGATGTCTTATTTTTCATCGGACCTTCTTGAGTCAAATTCTATCCTACAAATAAAAACAAAGTAGAATATCCTTTTTACAGCTCGTTACGCAACCTGGGGTGCATTGTGTGATGTGCCAAAGGACGTTTGTAGTTGATACGTGTTGGCACACAAGGTCGGCTTAATCCTATGAGACTTAATATTACAACGGGACCACACCAGATAAACATGATTTTAAATAGTTGATTTGTTTAATCCATATATACCTTTTATAAGAAATTTGGTTTTATGCTTACATTCAAATAATAATTATTATTATCGTAATGAACTGAAATACTCAACCAAAGAAACAAATTGAAAAAATCCGTTCGAATTCGTGTTCAATTGCGAAACACGAATAAACATCGGGAATAACATTTATAATTTGCACAAGACCTGTGAACTGTTTGGTATTCAGCTCACGTTCGCCCTCTGAGATAAGTTTCAACCACAATTACCTGACCGTTCAGGCGTCAGAAAATATATTGGCACCTTCTGCAAACCCGCCGCGCCGCCTCCGGGCGTTCCGCTGCCGACCCCCGCTAATCTTATATTTACGATCTTTTGCTTTGATTGCCGCTACCAGAACAAAAATAACAAATTTAATATATAAAAGGGTGTAGGTCCCATAAACCTTCAGAGAAATAAAACAAATAATCCTTTAATATAATTCACCCTTTTAGTCTTTAATTAATAATATTTATCTTAAAACAAAGCTCTTGCATGATTAATCGTTATTTATTTTTCAACGAGAACCAAAAGTTCTTTCTCAAAAACTTCGTGATTATTGTTGAAATACACAATGAAATCAAAGGACAACTTTTAAAAGGTCCCTAATGGACAAGAGGCCATCGATCAAATGACAAAGAAACTTTTCTCAATACAAAACAATTGATTGGTTTGAAATTTTCGCAAGGCGTACTTTTTCCTTTATTTGACTATGTCATTCATTTTATAAAAGAAATCCACTTCAATAGATTCGTTGCGGAATCGTATTATTCTTCATGACTTTGAAATATATTAATTTAGGAGGAATATTAGGTATTTTTAGCTTCAGAAAAACGGAATTCTTTGTAGAAGAAGAGATATAATTAATATCAAGGAAAAGGAAGCACGAGCATAAAAGACGGCCCAATTATTATTATTCGCATCACATCTTAATCTTATCGTCTTCTTATTTGTCTTTTCTCGTTGCGTTAATATGCAAACGTGTCGGGGCAAACTGGATCTAATAAAGGCTTCGCATTCATAGGGCGTGAAGAAAATCAAAGGGGGCTAAGTGCCCTGGAAGAATATTAGAAGAATCACAACTGAGTTGTTTTGGTGAGCCGCAATATTCGGTGCCCCTCAATTTCGGGATGGAATACTTCGGTCGGCTTTCATTCGATCGCAATCTCTATGCTAACAGCTTGCGATTCTGATCTTCGTTTAGCGAAATGACCGCAGTCACCCCAGTTCCGGTGACGCTTATTCCTTACACGTTCACTCCCCAAAGTTTTTATGGACGCAACGAACGCTTGCCCTTCTATTAAGATTTTTTGTTCACATAAATCTTTTTGATCCGGCTGTTCAGAGTTAATACAGAAACTCTACGAAAATCCACCTGTGTATAAATTCTATGAAAATGTTTTAAAATATTTTTGTATTATGTTATTATTATTATGTCTGTTGGTTTACATGTAAAGAATCTACATAGTTTACATTACTCTGATTGTATTTGTTATAAGTAATTGTACATTATTGAACGTGTGTCATAAAATGTTTCTACTTATATTCCGTTTATTATATAATATTGTTATATGTATTTTATTATGAAAACTTTTCCATTTTTTTGTTTATTTTCCTAAATATTTAATTATTGCTTTTCTGTACAATAACGCTAAATTTCAAAGTTTTACATCTGTTCGACGAGGGCGATCTGTGAAGACCACAAACAAGGTTAAAGAGGGCTGAAGTCCCATCATAGTTCGTATATACTCGTAGATGGGTTGCTACTTAAGGACTGAGATGGTCACCTCGCATGTAAGTTTACCCGATAAATATACTTATTCAACCAAAACATATAAATTACTTAATAGTAATTTATGAGTACATCGGTACATACTTCTTCTTTTGGACTGTCTAATTTATAATTCTACCAGTTATAAATTATCTGAAAAAGCCAAAAAGTTGATACATAACATGAAATTCTCTTTAATTTCATTTTAATCCTTTTTAAGTTCTTTAATATTTAAAACCGTAATGTTTAAATGGTAATAAGGAAAGAATATGTGCACCTATGTAGCGTAGTACGTAAGAAGGAGCTCAGGTCAGTCAATGTGCAAACTCGGAGTAAATCTTCTTAGAGAATTGCAGCACTAGAATTCTATGAAAGAAGCCGTGGGTAAATGTACACGAGAGAAACTTGCCGTTACAAAGAATAATTCAATACCGCACAATAACTTGAAAAATGTTGTGCAATTCCTGTGGTCGAAATAAGAATGTACGTAAGTAAAGGTGTTTGAAAAAAATAAGACTTGGAATGTCTTGCGTCTCAAAATTCCACACTCCTGGGTTTAGAATTTTAGAACCCCAAGGATTCATACGGGCTAAATACTATTAAATATACTTGGAATAGATATTAATGTAGTCTGTAATAAACAGCTAGTGAGCTGGACCGTAGTGGAAGAGTACCTTCGTACCCACGATGACTCGGCTCTGCAATCCTGTTACGTACATGGTCCAAAATGTAATACGACAAAACCATGCAATTCACAAATAAATATTTGAAATGTATTGTTGTATTTTTAAACATAGTAAAAATAAGTCAGAAATGCTTGACAGGTATTCCAGACTTTGAACTTCTGTGTAAATATCTGAATTTTAACATATGTTTATAAACTATATATTTTTATAGTTATTATATATCGTCCCTTCCTTAAAAGTGTGTAAGTGTTGAAGATCGCAATAGACGTTAGAGGGATATTGTGATTCTCGTCTTGTAGGTTTTCTTCTAGGTTAATTACCTCCCGCAACCGAATAAAAAAAGTTCTATTTTAAGTCATCCATGACATACAGCACGCTAATCACATAGTTACAATGCGTAACATGCGAAAAATAAATCTATTAATGAATTTGCATATGATATATGTATGTAGGTAATTCTATAGGTGTCCTAAATTCACAGTTTTCTCATACGTCGATAAGTCAAGTCATGAATCATGCTTATTTTTACTAATACAGAAATAATTCGTGAAACAAAAAGAATGAGGGGTCAAAAGCAGATGGTTCGCTTTTATAAAAATGTTGGAGGGTTGTGAAATATGACACACTGTTATTTCTTCGCACACCCGGTCAAGAGTTATTGCATTCCATTATACGCTTTCTCTATCTAAAGGAAGCCATTTTCACTAAAGGAGAACTAAACTGTCTAAATTTTATTCCTCTTATCATTTTATCGCTTGCAAGGAAATTCTTTGTTACCAAGATTATTTTTTGGGGCGAAATACGTTACTATGATTTATTACAAAGGAAATTGACTTTGATATACCTACACACCTACTCATAAATACGCACGTTTCACTTTGGAACGTAAATGTTCTGTGTGAGAACGGTATCACACGTATTATAAACAATTTTGTCGAGTCGTTATTTTTCGTTGAATAAAGCCAGTCTTATTGTATGAGTTCCTTATTACAAAATTGACATTTTATACAAAAAATATGTCCTTTAAAAGAAATATTACCACTATAGTTACATACATAGTGAATGCAATTATTGATCATTTTTGTAAATTTACTTTTGCTATTTGAATGGTTGTTCAAAAAATTTGATTCACCACACTTATAAAACGAAAATGCGACAAAAATCGGATGTCCATTATTCAGATTTTTATTTATCGCTTTTTAAAATATACATCATTTCAATAAAATACATTTTAAACTCAGTAACAAATATAACACTTCTTTTAATGTTTCTCTTAAAAGTAACTTAGGTCAAAAAATTGAACTTTGACTCTAAACTGTACAAAACTGCAACTGATTAAAGCAAACATATCAACTGCTAATCTCTATCAACAATGGCTTTCACTACCCTACTGGCTATTCCTTTCAGCATGTCGCTGCGTAAGAGATTGACAATAGAGCCACTGGCTTGGAAGGGAACACCTTATCTTTACTACATTGTGTTCCATGTCACATGAAACGCAAGTGCCTCAGGCTGCGAATGAATATCATATTCATAATGAACACCAAGCAGAATATTAAACGAGTATAATATCATGTGGGCTTAATCTCTTGTCTATATTAATCAAAGTTTCCACATGTAGCTGACTGATACTTTTGATGTCAGCTTAGTTGCCATATATTCATATTTATCTTAACCCTTTGTATATAATTGCCCTTCTTAATTTATATTAGGTCATGGGTTGGGACAAATAATAAATCGATTCATTAAAATAATATTATTACACAACAAAAATCGGTTATCTGTTGATTATTACTGTAGACTTGGCAAGTATTTATTTTTCATTGTTTGGAGTATTATTTCTATATATTCTCTAACTTCTATGTTTTCTGTATTTCTTAATTATCTACCCTAATGACTTAATATATACTTTTATATACGAGTAGAGTAGCAAACTAGCATGCGTTTGGGTAAAACTTGAAACATTCGATTAAATCATTAAACATATATAACTTCAAATAGGACTGAAATTATATCTATGCTCGTTTGTAGCTACTACTTACCAAAAGAATATTAGTTGTGTGTGCAGTGCCAACTAATATTTTTAACACATGGCTATATAGGCTAAGATTTTTGTTTATTTTGTTTACGTTTGTTGTTTGGTCACGTTAAATCACCATGCAAACTTTAGGTCCATAAGTCGCTTTAATTAATTAACTGAAAACTGAAAATAGTGATTTCACTTGCCTGTGCAGGAATATTACAAAAATACATTGCGATGTTTTCTCAGTTTCCATTTATTTTTCATATTTTCAAATGCACACAATTGTTCCAATTCGAATACAAACAATGCCTTTTAATAATAAATAACAAATATGTTTCTATATGTGATCAAAATATCAAATATCAGTACTTTAGTAGTGATTATGTGTATGTTCCTTTTGACTTAAAACATTTGGTCAATGGAGTTCGAGTGTCAAAAAGAAATTAATAATTAGTCCCACGTTTGATCGATGATGTTCGTGTCAAAAGGGGTGGTTAATATCTTCCAAAAAAATTGTGATTGCTATTTAACGCGGAAATACGGCCAGCCTTCTCTACATCATGCTGGACTCCCTTTATATTGTCTTTATTACCCATTTATAATAATTAGTTCTAAGGTCCCATGTTAGATTTACGGTTAAAACAAATATACTAGTAATGTATGACCTAAAATATGCATATTTATATAATTATTTTAAGTACAATATAGCATGCCATATAACGGATGGAAGGGTTGATAGTTTCTTGTTTATATGTAATATTTTGTTCAATAAATAGTTCTCAGTCCGCGGAGAGTGACGTGTTACCATTAGTTTACAAATTTTAAATATGATCAAACCTTGCCTCAAACCCTTTTGACACTTATCTCGAGCTCAACTTTATATTACTTAAAAAAACGGCAAGTAATCGACACAAAAGAAAATCTGAGTATGCAAAGTGAGTCCTATCGTTAAAAGTATTAACATTTTTCAGCCGAACTCACTGAATTGGAGTAAACATGTATACTTTTATCATAAAAATATAAATACCACATTCTTTATCAATTCTGGTAGTCTGGTGTAAATTTCTTGATTTTGTCTTATCAGCTAGAGATCAGAATGGATGAGTTTGCTTGGCGGTAAAAAATCATTATAAATCATGTTTTTCCAATTACACCATACACACAATCATCCTATTACACATTTTTTCGCACCTCGCCACAATGATCTGTCTATTGGAACAGGTAATGGTCCTTTATCTTATAAAAGATTTTTCATCACCCGTGATCAATCTTAGTTTGGTTTCGTTGCTTTTGAATTTTAAAAATAGTAAATGAGAATCATCTGCGATGCTGTTTATAAGGTTTTTCTTGTGAACTTATACGGCTTCAACATATCGATTCTTTATACATCTAGGGATATTCAAATAAGCTAAATCGGTTTTAGGCCATTTCGTAATATTTAATTTCAGCAATGTAATGTAATATGTCATACTTCATATTTTCATAAATAATAATGATGTTATCTGTAAAGGGGCGACCAGAGCATGATGCATTTTTACGTATAAATTTTCAGTGTGAAGAGGCTTAAATTAAATTCGGCAACTCTTATCAAGACTTTCTTATATTCATCCATGGCGTTTTGTCGCGTCTTATGTATTCAATGTCAAAGATAACAGAACAGTAAAGGCAAAAAATGCGACTTAACAGTACGAATGCTGTCACATTAGAAGAAGTCGTCTTCGCTGTTATTCTATTAGGAAAAAGTGATATTTTTCTTTGATAGCGTGACCCGAAAGTTTTGATAGTTTTAGTAACAAAGTACCAGTAGCTCAGTAATTTTTTGTTCAGCTTTAATTTGAATTCCGATATTTCCCTATAATTAAAACTGTCGTTGTAAAGTTCTAGCACCTTCATAATGATAGACACGACAACTTGTTATTACGTAGCAGATCCCTAATTATGAAAAGTTGGTAATACCTACTTTACTTAAATACGTACTTCTTAAATAAAAATGTACAAAATAAGGAAGAAAAGTAAAAAGTAATGTTGTGTTGTAATAAGTCTAATAGCAGTGAAAAAGTGTTATGAAGAAAATCGAGCTGCGAGAAATGGCGGCCGTAAGTCGGCGCTCAAACACAAATGCGAAACAAAACTTGTATTTCATAAAAGATTTTTAAAATGGAATACCTACAATATTTCAGCCTTCAAATCTCAATAAATCGTCTAGGCGTGGTAACGAGCTCACTGCGGCGTAGTCTCTGCGGATACGTATTTTATTGGATTCACTGAAACGTTTTTCAGGTCCAAAGGATTATTTACGAGCGTCTGCGCTCCCGCTGCAGAAATGCAGATGGACACAAGTATCACCTGGCTCTACTCAAAAATATTCCACCAGGCTTATGCCGACTTATTTATTTGGATCTTTTTCAGGACGTGCTAAAGGAAGGAATGTTTTGGAATTTGTACGAATTCAGAGTTACAACATGATCAAACAGAGTAGAGAGAGAGAGAGAGAGCGCTTATATGTATTATTTCGATATTTCAAGTCTTATTAATATTGTCAAAAGTTTTTGTAGTATAGTTAGTGTAACTTTTATTTTATAAATGAGAAGAGTAGCAAACGAGCATGCAAACCACCTGATGTTAAGTAGTCGCAACCCATAGACATCCACGTACAACCATAAACACGACCGACCGATATCTGCGTTCGAACGTAGATGCGTTGTAACTCCTGAGGACTAAGATGGTCGCTTCGCTTCAAAGTGTAACCGGCAACCGCACCTCTCCAACCGAAACAAAAGTAATGTTTTACGGCGGATTATGAGGTCGGCAGTGATTACTCCCCGGTCGAATTATAGTTCTCCCACCTTTAAAATTAAACTAAATTGATTTTAACTAGATATGAAGTTATATATACATAAAATAATAATTACGGTTTCTGTCTGAGACTTTAGAATAAACAAAAATTTATAGAGGTATTATTGGGAGGTGGTAGAACGTTTTAGCATTACCGCTCTACATGTTTCTCTTTTACAGAGTAAAACACTGTTGTGTCCTAGTTTGAAAGTGAAGTGGATTATTTTTCGAGGCATATATGAATCTTTATCTATAAGTACGCAAGACTGTAGTTTTATATGGACTTAGTTGTTAATGGGCAAGGCTGGTAACGAACGTAGAAGTAAACGTATATTAGAAGAGTGGCAAACAAGCTTGCAGGTTCTAATGTTATGGCATTCTAATGTTAAGTGGACGCCGCAGCACACAGTGACATGTACCCTCAAACCGGACAGAAGACCTGTTTGTGGTTGCATTTAGACGCGTCACTACTCCTTTAGACTGAGGTCGTTGCCTCGCTTGTAATTGTAGCCAGCGACTGAACCTCTCCATTTGAAACATAAGTCTTGTTCAAATCAATCTGCGTACACATTTGCTAACTATACCTGTCTACTATATTAGGTATATGTGTAATAGTTACAAATACGATTATTTCCTTGTATATTTTCATTAATAAAACTAGGAGCATTATATTATTTGAGTAAAGCTCAAATATTCGCAACGTGATAGAACTGTAGTTCTTGTGTTCTGGTTGAGGAGGTGCAGTTATCGGCTACCCTTTCGGCTACGCTATACAGCGAGGCGACCATCGCAGTCCTCAGGAATAGTAACGCATCTATGTACAACGTCAGGCAGGACTTAAGTTGTATTTGAGGTTGTAGATGTTATATAGATAAGCTGTACAGACCATTAATATCAATTGTACTGCACGCTCGTTTCCTACATTCTAACATTTAAAAAAAAAGTATGTTACTCATACTAGTATTGATCATATAGGATAATTTTCATGCATCACAACTGATGGCTTCCAATAAAAAATGAAGATTATCATTCATATTTCTTTAAGAAAGAAAATTATTTCGTTGTGAAATGAATATGTCTAAATTAAAGCTAAATATATACACATGTTTTATATGATGTGTTAATATTTTAGTGCGTCTCAATGTTGTTGCATGTATTGTTTTAAAATAAAAGGAACAGCCTGACATTCGTATCCCGTAGTTTTTTGAAGAAATTTAAATATCCACCTGCCTAAAAAAAGTTACAAGTATCCATGAACAATAAAGATCACTATTTTGTTACCATCAACTAAAAATAATTAATATATATTAATAAACTTTAGCTATTTGGATAAACGTAAACTAAATTTGTCATTATTTGGAACGAAAAGAAAAGCAACAAAGTATTTAAAAAATGAAAGTAATCTAATTGCTACTTACTCGCAGTTGTATGTTGTAGGTATCTATTGTCCGTCTCCCGGTATTAAAGTACAGTCACAGGTGCTACACGTGATTAATTGGTCTCGAGTGGCGGCAGTTACGGCCAAACTATTTATTTATAGTACATCACGTAAGGCCCCGCTACGAACGGCAGGCTTCCCGCTTTAAATCCGCTGGGGATACGAGCTTTCGATATGTTTTCTTCTATTTCTCTCTGAGAAAACGTTAAAATAATGGGATTTTAAACATTGTAAAATCGTAAGAAAAATGTACTTAGACATTTGGAATTTTGTGTAGTAAGTAACATTGAAACAAAATCAAAACCCGATAACACTCTTAAAGCTATCATTCGTCGCTCCACTATTACTTTTAAATATATAAGGTATGTAAGTATGTAACATAAAAGGCTTTTAAGTAAGCTGAATGCTCATAAAAAAATCTGCAGTAGTTGCTGCAACCCATCCACAATCTCGAACAGAACTGGGGTCCTATTTGAAGTTTTATTTAAATACTTCCCCGGTCGAATTATGGATCTACATATAGTATAAATCTTACTATTACAAAATGAAATACCTTTGTTAATATTTAAATTATACTATGGGTTCAATACGTATATATGTATAAGCACATCATAATCGTCAGTAAAGCGGTCTCCTTTGTATGTTAGGATTTGGGTCGCAATCCATAAGTTTGCTAGGTTTTCTGCTCAAATTTTCTTTTGATTTTCCCTTTTTCGGACGCTAATTAATGCTACGATGCTTTATGTGCCGAATTTAAATGTTCATTAAAGTAGTAAGGAACTCGGTACCTAATTTTCACCAAAAACCGAAAAAATCCTTATCCGACTCTAGAATATGAAAATCTCTCCACGATTTGGTTAAATTTACTTAATCATATCACTTCAATGGTTTTAGTCAGGCTTTGAGAATCAAATGGAATCATAGAATTATTTGTTTATTATGTAAAAATAAAAACAGTCAGAAGTGGTTTTAAACTAATATCGTTTTCATATTAATTTAACTGCTTAAAACTATTTATTGAAATTATTTAACATTTCCTTTTTTATAACTACATAGTAAACGGATATTTACATTTCAAGGAATGTAAAGGGCACGCTCCCGGACTTTGGCTTGTATAACTAATCTAATAGGACTAAAAGTAAAGTAATATAGGTTAGAGGTGCGTTGCTACTGTCAATAGCTTAGTTTGATTTTATACAACGTTTCGCAACATCTAAACTGGAACATATCTTTTTCTACTTAAAACCATGTCACGCATATGAAGAAAATACAGGCTATGATATTTAAGAGCTAGGGTAATGTTAGCTGGAAATTATTATGAATTATATACAAAATGGTCGCCTCATATGTAAGTATGCTGGTAACAACACCCTAGCACCGCAACGAAAGAATTGTTTCAGCCTAGAAATGGGGGCGGCTGTGGGGTAGTGAACTCCAGTGGACTAAGTGGTAGAAAACCTAAGGTATTTTCTTGAACACGCTTAAATTCTTGCCTTTAATATTATTAGAAGTGTCCCGAAAATTGTAACATAATTATAATTGTTCACACGTCTAATGTTATTGATATTTTAATACGGCGCCTTCTGTATTCACAGTCACCGCTGGTTTCTCGCGATAAGTCTAGGTTTATCCAACTCAGTCCGCTTGTTTTATATTCGGCATTTCAAAAGCTCGCCGGCTTAATATTGTCATGGGGCTTTTATTCTAACGTGTTAGCTATAATCATAAAAAAATATATTTAGGTATTTGATCCTTTTAGGAAAAAACTGCATTTTATGTTTTTTATGTTGTTTAACAAAGTTATTTGATAAATTATGTTATAATGAACGTTTAATTTTTATATTAATTTTCTTACAGAACTCTTAATTTTCTTTTGCTGTATCTAGTTCATCAAGTACCTCGTGCCATATATCACGTATATTCTACTAAAGGTATATAAGTTTCATTTTAAAATAAATTTTACATACAAAACTCTGAATTAAAATACTTTACCTTATTCATAATGTCCAATTGTATAACCAGAGAAATGGCGACAAATTAGTTTTGTAATGTGGTAAAATGGTTTGCTTGCATTTAGCTTTACATCTAAGTGGAGTAGTACAGGTGGTGGTGATTAATTGTGGCGGGTGCGAGCGCCGCCCTATTTATCGCTTCGAAGCGCCACTGCCCGGGCGAGAATATGCCACAGGGGGTATCTTTGATTTCTGATGTTTACTTTATAGTTTTGTTTTAAAGTCTTTAATATTCCTGAGCAAAAATAGACATGACCTTTTCCCAAACCTGGTCAAAGGTATGTAATTATTGGGAAGTTTATAAACACGAATGAAGACCAACAAAGATTAAAGAGAAGACCGAAATATTCACTGATTATAATGTTAATAATTTTGATTTGAAATATTTTACCGCAGCTTTTGCTATTAGAAGAATAAGACAATTAACAGATGTTCCCACAGCCCGACTTGTTTACTTCAGCTACTTT
>DWON01002307.1:0-21062 GCA_018251015.1 Phocides pigmalion okeechobee
AATTTTACTCTAACTAACCTATTCATTCTGCCTGAGCAGACTTTAGCATAGTTGGAACATCTGTTACATGTGAAAGGATATTTTCTGTTGTAGGAAATATAATGTAAGTCTAGTACCCAAGCGATTAGACATTTTTTTTTAAAGTCACTCGACTTGAAATATTGGGAAATATGATTTCTTGTTGATTTTTCATTTAACTTTATTAAAATTATTATAAACATACAATTTGATTAATTTATTTTGTATAATTGACTTATTTAGGTTAGACTACAGACTGCCTGATTGGTCTCCTACAATTCCTACATTACTTGTATTAATCGAGAATCGATTCTAGTATGTTCGATTCGGTTCGAGTCAGGGATCGATTTTTTTTCAAGTGAATCGACATGCCTAATTGTATACTAAGGAATTGAATTAAACAAGAATGAGTTGTGCTAAATTCATAATTACTGCAATCTAAATGAAATTTCATACAACTAACATGCTGTTCTGTGCGCGAGCGCAAATAAAACAAGCAGGTACACAAAAAAGTTTCACAATCACGAATGATACGAAAATAGCGTCACATAAAATATTATGACACAGTTCTTAATAGATTAAAATTATATAAAAGATAAAATAACACGCGTGGCGCCAGCCGCGCCCGCGGGCATGCTCGTCTCGCCGCCCTTGTGTGTATGCTCGCTTTATGTAATTTAAAATCGCAACTGGTTTGCGCAAGCGCAGCGTGCATCGACGCGCCTTACACATTAGCCTACTACGTTATAGCATTCGTCTGTACTTACAACAGTAACAAAGGTCGTTATTATTTACTTATTTATTTAAGTAGTTGTTAAAAAATACTTTGTAACAATCCGCCACCACAATGTATAATAATAAATGTATACCATATAAATATATACCATATGTCGAAGCATGCACTATGCTCACCCTCCCTATTTATTTAACTAGAGTAATACAAATTTTCTTATGTGAAAATAAACCAATGAAGGTCAGAAGATATTACGTGACTTACAGACATGATTTTTTTAACCATTCGAGAAATTTGTATAAACAACAAGTACTACAATAAATAATTATTCACTTATTATTTTCTGTAATAGGATAAACTTATACGAAGAATATACAGAACAAGCAAAACGAGAACTAGTTGAGGATCAACCAGAAATATTCGTAGAACGAGCGTGATCTCGTGCCCGCGCTTCAATACTTGTCGTACTGTGAAGTGCACTTCGCGTCACAAATAATACCTACGCGTGTTGAGCACTTTGAAAACGAGGGCACGCGTGTCCTTGTGCACTTGCATCGACTAGTGCATCCAAGGACATTAACATGTTCCAATGCGTGCATATGAAATAATGTCAAATACGACTTAGCTATCTCATTACAACCGAGACTTCTCACATACTTTCCGTCATTAAAGTTTGATATCTGAGCGTAATTAAAAATGTGGGCCTGGCTTATCTTGGAATACCTATATACTAAAATAAATCGTTTTTCTATGTCTTAATTGGAACTGACCAGGAGATAGGGCTTAAAATAGAAATTTATGCATAGAAAAGAATTTGCATTTAAATTTTTACTTTTGGGCAAGACACGAAAGAGTAACGTATTGCCTTCCGCTTGTTTAGATCCCAAACGATCGACTAATTCAAGCGAGATTAAGCGCAGTCTGGAATTGGATGGGGTAACCAATGGTGAGAAAATGTTATTTGTATTATAGTATATTAAGCAGTTTCTAGGCACCTCTCAAGTTAAGATAAAACCTAGCAGAGGGATTGCTACGTTCTAGCTGATTCGAAAATGATTGATTCGAAACAATTAATCTATAGTTGTGGCAAAGTACCAATACTAAAGAGCAGCAAAAATTGACACTAATTATCACCCCTTGCCGACCACTGCCCATGTTTTATTTTTAGTTTGTCACTCATTTACGGTATATTTACACCGTATGGCTAAACGTGCATAATAGTCGGAAGGCATTGTCGGAGGCCCTGTGGACGGGTGATGGACGGATAACGGAGAATCAACTAGTATTTCCCCACTTTGGGCATAAACATAAAAAGGTTTGCAGTCACTATACTACAAGTGTGCACAAGTATTACCTATAGCGTATATTGTACGAAGTACAATATTCATATAATTTGAGTAGGTAAACAAGATATGAGTTTAATATTTAAGTAATTAAGTGGATATCGGCGATATCGCACATTTATTACATTAGAAGGTAACCAAAGTTTACGTATTGTTTATACAATAACTTATTCATAACGTCATGTTACCTATCGTTGATGCATTATTTGTTACTGTAATTTTGAACCTTAAAAACAACTACATATATCAAAACATTAATTAAAAATATTTGCATTAATAACATTCACGACAGTTTTCATTATTTCTAGTAAGTCTCGTATAAACTCGTGCTCATTAATACATATAATTCCTGAGGATTGCAGATGTCTCCCGATGTCGCTGTAGTGCTCATCCACGTGTTCTTTAATGCATCAAGCCCTCTACACTCAAAGAACTGATTAATTATTCTCGTTCCGCCTGTTATAATATCTTCAATTTCTAATATGTAATATATTTCTCAGAGATCGTATGTTTTACAGTCCTTTTAATAAGTTTTAACATACTTCCAAAAAAGATAAGCTATTTTTAATTTTGTTGAAGCATGTCATAAAAAATATGTTTAAAATATTCCTTAGCACCGTTAATCAGGAGTGTATTAAAAAGGATTTGATATAATAGAAATTTGTTTTAAAAATAGTATCTTGATGTTGGGATAATATGTAATACCTCCATCGTGTATGACGCACTTTTGTTCGTCTTTGCCACCATGTCGACACGTCGCTGACTTTACAAATCATGTAATATCAAAATGCTAAGTACGCATCACACGACTACACGGGGGACAGTCTCTCACTAGACTTTGGTCGAAGGTGTCATATCCTCTGTATCAGTACGATTACGTGATGTAAGTAATTATCAACAGGAACTCTTGAAAGAACGAGTAAAGCCGCACGCGTACGTTGCTATGTTCACGGAAAGTAGAGTAAACTACGTTGGAATTACTGAGAACTTATAGATTTAACCAACAGACTAATGTTCAATACATCACGCTAAGCATCTAGGTTTATCCAAATAACGGTTAAATTGCTAAATAGAGATATTTCTTTAATTATAATACAACTTATAGATTAAACCTGTGATGTTAATATATTATTAAATTCCGTAGTAATATATTTCATAAATGCGAACATCACGGGAGTAGAACAATTATTGTCACCGAAATCTATTTCGTGGTTACGAAACTAACCACAACAACTCGTTTGTTGACAAATGACAACAATGTAGACACACGCTACGAATTATAATAGGGCCACGAAGGGAACAAAGTGCCTACAGCGTGAACGTTCATATATCACGAATATAATTTTGCGTATACGTAGAAAAAAGTAAAAATAGGTAGCTAAATTTTGAAATTTATAAATGGTGAAATGTGAGATTGAAAACATAGGTAAGAAACGCGTGTAATGATTACCGTAAATATGCGCAACTGCGCGAACTTTTGGCATTTTGTGCTCAGCCTATTTCGATTACGTTCATAACATTAGTGTCCTTTCGCAATGGAAAGGGTCGAGGTCGTAGTCCACCACGCCAATAAATAAAGTGATACCGTTCACAATACCTTTGGGACCATATACCATTATAAATAAATCTCGAGCATAGACGTTGTAGGGTTCATAAATTATTAAAGCAAGTAAGTAAGAATTATACTGGATGATTTCACTTCCTAAGTTGCGGCAGGATTGTCTTGGATTCGAACGTCGACCTCCAGGGCTGGGGGCCCTTGGGATATTACTGCACATCATTAAACGATCTCCAGTAAAGCTCATAAACGCAATGCACCATGTGCGGTGAAACCATGCGTCTGCATATTTGCGCCAAGTGGTCAGTATTAATTCGGTCTGTATTATTATTGAAGCTTGTTTATGTATTATACTGAAGGAGCAAACAATCACGCTGTCATCCTGAAAGTAAGTAGTTTCTGCGCCCCTGTGGATGCCTGCAACTATCTTCGTGAAGATCACACATTGTGCACGAAGTCTATTACGGTTGGATTGTTATTCCTCAGGACTAAGACGGTTACCTCATATGTAAGTGGACCGACAACCATGCGTGTCTTCCTCTCACCATGTCTCACCAAACCGTACTTGTTTTTCCACCTGTCAAAGCCATAAAGGCGTTTTGTACTTTTGCACTTATTATGAATTGGCAAAAAAAGCGTGTGTAAAAATTTCGTAAACCGCGCCGCGTATTACTTTCCCAGTAACATTTCAATGAATGACGGCACTAGAGTAGGTACGCCCATTTATGAATGAAGTTCTGTTTAGACAGTATATTGAACTTGGTTGTCCGTATCTCTAATACGTGGAAATTGAGCGGGAAATCTTCCACGCTTTTGTTTGAAAAAGTGAGTTTATTTCTGTAGAGCGTCTATTTTTATTCATTCACTTTAATATACTAGTACAACATAAACCAGACAGCGCGCCCTGCAACAGGTTCCTGTGACGACACACGACAAAGGTTGCAATTTATTCATACGTTGCATCTCACAAATTACTGTATCGTTTGTTTTTATACGCTGTATAATAGTTTTAATCCCTTTGTAATATACTGAACCTTAAGTGCTCATACGCTCACTTTCATATATTCTGTAATACATTAGTTATATTATATTGAGACTATATCAAAGAAGATTTTCATCGAATAATGTAAACTACTTATAAGCTTTATACACGGTGTTTATTGTGTACGTCCGTGAATTTTTAGTCAAACTGCGATTTTGAGTTTTTTTTTGACGAGTAATATGTACATGTAATAATAAATAGATGCCTGTAACGTACTTCTTGAGTGCTTTTGTAAACGCACACTTATATTAATCACAACATGACACCGAATTTCTGGTTTTCATAATTAACTTATTTGTATTTACACAGTTTTTATTTGAAGCTTTGAGACACAATTATGTAGCCGCATAATGTTTTGTTCAAATAATTAACAGTCACTTGACTTCACTTCAGTTTAAGTTTTGAGTTTCGCCGTTTGTGTGATAGACCATGGTAAATAGTATTTCAAGCGGGGTTAGCAGCAATGTTCTTCAGAGGCACTCACCATGGCGTTTGTCCATTGACACTAGAATCACCATCAAACCGTTAACGCGACGCGATCCGGGCCGTGGCGTGAATCGAACGCGAGCCACGGGACCACTAGACGGACATTATTGTGCAAGACCCGTGCGAGTTCCTATTCAATTTCAAATATGGTAGCGGTCGCGCACGCACGTCCCATTGGTTACCGCATGCAAGATCGATCGCTAATCGAATTTATTGTCGCCAACCGACGTCGAATTCAATCCCAATAGATTTAATTTCAAACTATTTATCTCTGGCACCGATCGCTCTCTAGTGAGTTGAGCTATTTACAGTTCAATTATTGATAGTTGAATTTTAATGAAATCTTGGGATAATAAGTTCTCAAGCTCGAACATAGAGTGGAAGCAATAACGTGATAATGTGAGAGAAGATTGTTGGAACAGTTAGACAAGTTCTTTTGGAACAAATAAGGTCTAGCGACCAGTTACTGAACCAGTATTTGAATTCGAATAGTCGATGATATTTATTGAAGATTCACGCGGGAGTTAAGAATTACTTCAGTACTTCATCTTATAGATTCAGATATTTTAAATCGATTAAGATAAAAGTGTATTAATGGTAGTATTACAATAGTTTATTATTAATACATTTTTATTATTAATCCGGACCATTTAAATTTTGTCAGCAAGTTCTAAAATTTAGTTAGAGCAGCAGTAAATTACTAAGCATTAAGTCTGTGTAACACCAATTTTATTTGTATAAGTGATACAATAAACGAGCTGAACAATTTAATTATTCCAGCGTTTAACAGATGAAAAATTGTTAAGAAGAATAAGTCTTCGGTTAAGAAGATAATTAAACATTGTCATTCTATATGAAAAGGGAAATTAGCGTAGTAACTGGGTTAAAGCATTCTCCGTTAGTTTCTAGTTTCTAGGTTCTTTTATTTTAACAAAAATAGTTATATGATAAAATATGAAAGGAAAATATTAAAATTCACCGATTATGCGAACAGAAAATAATGAAATGTACGTACAAACATTTAATGAAACATTTCAATTTTTAGCTTTGGATTGTTTGTTAACTTTTACAGAGTCAATCAGATATTGGGGTGGTGGTTCGGGTAGCGTGGCGGGGTGGCGGGTCCACTCAGAACATTCTGGCTCATGTTTCTCTATTAAGTCAATTGCATTTTATATGAGAGTCTGTAAGTATTTAAAGCAAAGGCAGTGCAATAAATAGTTAATAAATAAAAAAAAATGCAGTGATAGCCTAGTGGTGAAATTCTGGTTTTTTGCTTTTCATGGGAATGGCTCGCGCTTCTTATTTTACAGGAGTTGAGTGGTTACTTAAATGTTCAAGGACAACATTGTGAGAAATTCTGTATTTCTGACAATCTGCTTAAAATTCTCGAAAGTGGAATTTTATTAATCCGCACTTGGCCCGCTTGGTAAGCCTAGTCCTTACCATTTTGAACCTTACAAAAGTAACCTTAAGTAAAGCTACCTTATAAGAACAATAAAATTGTGGCTATAAAGTATACGCCACTTAAAATAACATATAATCATTTTATACTCCACTTAGAATAAAATTTAATTCAAAATCCTTGATATGAACTGTAGGACTATCTCTCCCATCCACTAAAGGACATGTTTTTCGGTAATTTAGACATTATTTGATAAAAAAAGATAAATGTTATTGTAACTGCTTCAACCCCATTTCAGTCAATAACAATTTCATAATCCTATTAAATTGCAGAAATATGTGACAAATAATTCGACACAAAATCATTATTTCACTCCATATTTTTACAAATTTTAAATTAATTTACATCCAATTCCCATTTTAATACCTCTGGCAACGTTAATTAACTTGAGGTTAATAATCTGAACTACAGCGACATAACTCAATTCCAATAAATAAAATATTTTTACATTTCGTAAAACATTTTAAAATTAATTTTAAAGCCGACTCCCAGTTTGAATTTCACTAACAGGCATTATTAAATTAAATTTATGGTAAAGAATATGAAATCACAGTGATATTCGCGTTACCAAATAATTCAGCGATAATGGGTAATATTACAAACTATAAACACCGGTGAAATTAAAAACGTTTGCATGAATGATATGTACTCGATATTTTCAATTTGTTGTGGCGATCGAGAATAGTAAATCTGCAATGTATAAAGAGAAGGTCGTGCTCTATTTGTTTATTCGCTGTCTAAAATCATTCCATTTAGATTACCGTGCACGCTATTATATTTTAGACAGGCCTTAACCGGTGTAGATACCGCAAGTTACTTCCAATAATTTCATTCACGAAAGAACTGTTTTCGAAACCGATTTTCTTGTTTTAAATTTAAATAAAAATGTAACTACTAAAGTGTATAAAAAATATATAATATATATAAAGTATATAAAATCTTTCACTTTATTAGTTCAAACACGGCACATCAAATTATCGTCGTTGTTTTATAGGTTTTATACTAGAATTAATAAATCGACTCCTAATTAGTTTGTAATTAGCCACTTTTAGAAAAATATTTCATTTTATAATAATTTATTACAGAAAAATCTAATTAAAAGAAGCACTCACGACTTACTTGTGTCCCCGTTTGATCCCATTTTGTGCGAGGCCTCATCATTGGCCCTTTTCTTTCCGTTGTTGTTATTGAACCCGAAGAAAAACATGTAGGTACACAACTTTGTGAATGAATTTATCAAAAAATTCCCGCCGTCACGAGAATTGTTCTCTTTCGGGAAGTCTTCGTTTGCCGACGCGGATGGCACGGAAATATCGTACGAGACAATAGCGTCGGTATCGGTCACTACTCCAGAAACGGAGTTCCTGGCCATAACGAAAGCTAACACTGAAGTCCAGCGGCTGCAGCGAAATGCAGGGACACGCGTGCTTTCTAACCGGAAGTCAAGTGAACTGAGAGCGCATCCGACGGCAGTGTCCGGCCATTTCCGGGACGGGAGGCGTGATCCAATGCATGGGGGTGCGTGAGTGCAGCATGAGGAGGAGGCGCGAGGATGCGCAAAATGCGCCTTCAGCGGGCGGGCGCACGCGTTCCTACCGCCCGCCCGACTGATCGGAGCACGCCCATTGCCTCCGACACCGCTCCCACCGCGGCCACCGCTGGGCTCGCTCTCCGCCACCTATCGCATCAAGCGTGAACACGGCGCGTACGAACTGCCGGCACCTGACTTATTAATCGTTGGCATCACGACCGACTACCGACCGATGCTTGTGCCAACCTGTTACAATAACAAATTTACTAAAATCTCCCTACACCTTACTAGTCATTGATAAATTACGTCACGTTAAGGCATGAGATCAGGTCCATTAATTGTGGCATGGTGTAACATAGTAAGGGATATAGGCTGACATAAGTCATGTTCAATTTGTAACTAATAATAACACTTTATAATATCAGGAATCACATACACAATAAAATATGTAAAAGGTCGGACCACCCATACACAAGAGGGTGTATTTTTATTTTACTCTTTAAACTTAACATGTAACCTTATAGAATACCTCCAATAATAGAACATACATACTAGTATTTGGATTTGCGACATACTGTCACGGCAACAAGGTAATAATTTAAAATCTATAGTTAAAGCTAAAAAGAATACCTTAAACAAAGCTGTATGTACCGACTCAAAGGTGACAAGTGCAATTATTGTTAATAATTTATCGTGAATTGACCACCCCCACTTGCAAACAATGAATCGTAGGTTTCTTCTACGTATGAAGTGTAATTTGCCCTAAACGAAGTTCTAAGAGTTTATAATAAAGAGTTGAGAACCAAAATTCAATTTAAATTATTTCTTAACAATCAGTGAATTCTGAAGTCAGTGAAGTTTCATGTTAAAAGAAAGTTATTTAAAAAAACGAACTATGCATATGAATAGGGTGAGATTAATTGTTTTTTTTTTAATTTTACAACAGAATTTAAAAACATTCGGTAATCGATTTCATCACTAGATGCCCCCAGATATTTCAGATTTCAGAGTTCTTTCAGTTTTTAAATACATAGTATAAAATTCTCACGTATTTGTCTATTTCTCATACATATGAAAATAAGAAGTAGGCCGTGACGGAAGTGAATTACTATTTAATTTACACAAATTAAAAATAGTAATTCACTTACATTATTTTCAAATTATAGGTGAAAGCAAAGTTTCCTAGGACTGCTGACAGGCTGTGCAAAGCTGAACGTGTGAGCAACTGCTAACAATTTAATCCACACATCCTACTTTAAATGGACATAACATTTTTTATTTAAAGACTAATTCATGTAAGACTTTGTGCTATATTAACGCGAACATAACATAACAAACACACAGACCAACAGGCAAACATATTAACAACTATCGTTTTGGGTTCTATTATGGTAATAAAGTCGCCTAATCAAAGTTTTTACATACCATAAAAGATGTGATTCTATTATGTACAGACACATTCTAATATGTACAGCGATGAGTTATCATAGTTATCAGTTATTACTATTATATGTTATAAATTTAATTATAGTATAGTTATTTTATATTATTTGTGTAGATTGTCAAATTAAATTACATTAAGTTTTATTTATATATCTTCAGGAAACATCGTTACCCAAAGCAATAACCAAACTACCAACATCATTAATCAATCACTGATTTCTAGAATACACATCTCTCGTGTTACAAATCTTCAAATAAATTAAATAAATAATAAAATATTCTAGTGTAATTCAGCTCGAGCAAAGTATACCAAAGGGAAGAATTAAATTTATTATTTTTAATGGGTTATAAATATAATATTTAATGTATGGTGGTACAAAATCCTTTGTACACGAGCGAAATTGCAGTCGGTAGTAAGTTTAATTTGAAAAACCATAGTCAAATTACTAAGTAAAAATATTACTTGTTATTTATTCTATAAATTGATCATAACAATGGCAAAGCACGTTATGGTTATACATTACTTGTGTATGAACGAATACAATTGCTCTAACAGGTCATGGGAAATGAATTTAAAGCAAATTTAAGTGGCATAAGGGGAACGGGATGACCGGTCAGTCCGCGGCGGAGAGGAAACGCGCACATCGAGAATTCCCGTAGGGGGACAGACCGACAAACCACGTAGTTTGCAGTACTTGGACTGTAAACACGTAGTTTCACTGTTACGATATGAAAAGTACGTATTTTGCACAACGTTGCTTGCATTTATTTATTTTTAAACAATTTATCCCCAGGGAACTCTGCGACTGCCATGACACAAACTAATTTTGATTCTAACTAGTTTAATCAAAGTTGGGCGTAATTTTATCGTAAGCTTTTCTGTGTACAACGTTGTCCTTATGTCTTTACTCTTTGAACCCGAGTATTAATACTTGATGAACTTTTCAGAGCGGTTCCGTTCGCAAACATTTTGTGCGCACACCATTTTACATTTACGTCGATTTATACATCTGCAGCCTTCAATTGTTTTTTATTATTTATCGTTTACCAGAACTTAAAAATGAATGGTGTATCGTTAATTTATACTTATATAAATTTTATCATGACCTATGCAATATATCAGGAATATCAAATCGCATTTTTTATGTAAACAAGCACGCAGTACAAAAAGTAAGCAATAGTCGCTGAAACTCTTAATACTCAGCTAACCCTATCCTGTCTGTTAGAGGCACTGGCATTAATATCTATACTCTTTGAGATTACAAGTACTAAAATAGTGTTACGAGACTAAAATAGTGGCCTTGGTTTCAAGCATACGCGACAGCCATCCCTCTCCAACCTAAACATAAGGATTGCTGTATGACAGATGTAGGCGCTAGTATTTCGTATCTGATCTATAGTAATTGTTAATATCTACTTGATCCGAAATTTCTTTCTCTATACGATGTGCAAACTTGTCACAGGGTTTAATTACTGTATTGATTACCATACATTTTTTACAAATGGATCATTATTGAGGAAGTAGTCACCTCAAACCAATTTGTTAATTGTTCCGTAGTCGTAGACGCGTGAGCTTAAGTAACAAACAGTTCGTACTAATTATTATTCAACATACGGTTTGGTCGTTTTATATTTCATGTGAAAATGCCCACCGGGAAAGAAGCTTTACGAAAAAAACGGCATATTTTATTAGCCTATCTCTCCGGTAAATTTCGCTATGTCGATTTTCTAACTATCTTCTTCAGTTATTCTATATAATTATAGTTAACTTTTTTGTAGTATGAACATGACTTCGATTATTTTAGTACTACCATATTAAATAATACGACTTAGTTACGCCATAACTGAGTTACAAAAATATCGTTAAGCTGATGTCAATTGCATTAAAACTGCGGAAATAAATCAAATCTATATTATGAGTATGTTACAACAACCGAACTCGTATACGAGAGAAACTCCGAAAGAAAATCGATTATAAGAAATATATTTTGTATAAAAGAATTCATGAAACTCCATCTCTAATGCTATGCTATCTACTCCACGCCGCGCAAGTCGCCGGCTAGCTAAATATGTTTCTCGTAAATAAATAACTTTACACTACACTTCGTCGGATACGCTCCTAATGTACCGTCTTCACGAAAATCGAATGCTCTAAACTTCCAGATCATTCGATTGTGCGCAATCAATAGGTAACTAGCCTTTTATCCGATCAAAAGATTTACTTTTCTTTCAATATACGGAGCACATTTTTTGTTTTGATGTTTTGTTTGTTGTGTCCATAAAGAAGAAGCAATTTTGAACCTTAAAAACGGAAATTCACTATTAATACGTAGATAAAGTTTGGGTATTTATCTACTTATTTTGAGTATATATCTACTTGTTACTTGGAACGGTTCCCTGGAAAAAATAGAGTTGGTCAAATTAAAAAAATACGACTTCAATAAATATATCTTAAAATTTATTTGCAACGTTTGGCCTTAATTTTTAACTACACATAAAATTATGAGTAAATACATAGTAATGCAAAAATATATGAAATAATAAAACCATGTCGCTGCTGATGATGGAGAGGGCCGATTCTTGGCACCAAGCCACATGGACTCCTTTATTTTTTTTAGTTAAACTTTTATTATATGTAATTATAATTCATTTCATGTTATATTTGTAATTGTAAAAAAATGTATGTTTATACATATAATATTGCAAAATAAAAATATAATATTTTCTTGATTATATTTGCATATTAAAGAGGAAAACGTAAATAAAATGAATGAAAAAATGAGATAATAATGTATTGGTTTCAAAATAAAATACAGAGCCTGGTGTTCACAAATATGCACTTTATGAAACAGGAAAACGCAAAGTTGATGTAACGCCACGACACAGCGGCTACACTGTACAACAACAAAAACAACTTCTACGTATAATTACCTTGATTAAAGCAACATTAGACTCGAATAAAACCCAGAGTAACGAATATACTTAGTGTAAAGGAAATAATTCAAATTACGTTACATATTGCATTATGGAACGACTTTCCTAGAAAATGAGTTTTTTAATTATGTATTTACTTTTACTTAAATTATTTCACTTAGTTGTGGTCTCTTTGAACTATTACGATAAAAGAATTACAAAAATCGAAGAGTCAATAAGGTCGAACATTATTCGTATTTCGCTTATGAATTAAATACATTACTTTTTCAATGTAATTACATACAATTATAACGTTGTAAGTAACATGCTGTTGAGTAACTTATAGCCTTATTGTAGGTAATTTTCAGATGACCTATGGATTAATATAAGACTCAAACACAATTTAAGGAATTAAGATGAACCTAAAACGAGAGAAAATCTTAAGGTCAGGGCTCTCGTTTAAGTTGTCCTTATGTTGATAAAAAGTCGTCATCAGCTGTAGCACAATGCAGCAATGACGTGGTTTTTCTCGACAGTTAAAACTCATCGTGAATGATGCCCCTCCAATACCACCATACACACGTACTAACATTTCCAATCGCGGTCTAACGGAAATCCCTCTCACAACCTCAACACAAACAAGAACCTCAGTCGGACCGCATCTGTGATTGCCATATTCCATAGTACATGTTTACAAACTACACTAGCTATCGAAAATACAACAGACTCATTTCCTATTTCTGTTTAATGAAAACACTTCAAAATTTAACTGCATGCGTATTAAATAAAACGTGACTGCCATCTTCGTTATCCATTTATTGTAAAAAAATTCTTGAAAAATATTAACATTTTCACGCTATATTATTAACAACGCTATAATCAAAAACAGTGTATTTAATAAGTACCTATAAAACATCCACTTATATAACAGCTTAAAGTTTCAAAACAAATGCAACGCAGCGCAGACATGAAGCTCCACTCAACCTTCTCCAAGACGTTAAGCTTTTTAAAAAATATTTAGTCACGAACTGGACTTATCGATAAGTCTCCAGAAATTGCATTCTAGATTTATCAAAAAATGTTATCATATTATATATTTATAGGTGTTTTAATATTTTCATCGCGTTATATTATTAATTATGTACTCTAAGGTTTTAAAGTACTATCGTCGTGGAATATATAAAACGCCAGTGACATGGCTCCTGATCACGGCTAAACTCTATATATTTATTATATAAATATTGGCAATTAAAACGCGTTAACTGTAAGTACCTGTTATGTAGTAAAACGTAATTATTTACTGGTACATTTACTGGTTAAATTGCAGATAATTATATGAAAGCATCGAATACATATAATATTAACGTGTGAAAATAGAACTACATCAAAGAACAATAAATAATTGAACACCGGTGTTTGTGACAAGGGGACATTGTCTTTGTTTTATGTACCCATCTGAAATTTGCGAACCGAGGCTTATATAGGAGAACCAGTTCACAATACTTGACATTACTCTACGTACGTAATTGAAAATTTGTATTTGAATTTTTTTTCAAAAGTAGTTTACTCAATGTTCAACAAACCATATTACTAGGCGATGTATCCATATAACAAGGCTCTATTTTAGTAATGGTGATTAGTATAGAGTTGAAATATTCACATCACTTATGTTTTAGTACAACGTGCAATGGTATACCAATGTTTTTTTAATAGGATTTCTTGAGGATACATATGCCGTCCGCTGATTTTAACCGTAAAGGGCTGTATCTTTTAGACTGTAATAGATAGCCATTGAAATGTTCAGAATATGTATTTTCAGACGATATCTTAATAATTAACAAATGAAAGTTTAAAGTTCTTGTTTTTATTTTACATGAATAAGCGGTTAAGTTTGAGCCGGTCAAGGTCCGGATCGGTCAAATACGGTTAAAAGATAATCCTTTAACAGTGGAGCACTAATAAGGCTCTCTTACGAAACTGTGATAAAGTTTTAATGATATTAGTATTTGTTTCAGTTATACTTATTACTTATTACTAACACATCATACATTCTGCTTAAGCTCAGGCATATATCGTAACTTCGTAATTGGGTCCCATTCAACATTTGGTTATAGGAAAGAAGCAAAATTTTGTATAATTACAGACAAAAATTAAAGTAATTCAACAAACAATTGAAACCGGTATTGAATCGAAATTTCAAAGCAAAATTAAGGTTTAGGTAAAATAAACGATAGGTAAAACATACAATGTTATCACGTCCGGAATCCATTAATGGATATTATCATTATAAATATAAAATTATACGATTTTCAACATAATACGGTGCGGTGCAATACATCACAGCACACTAAAGACTAAAAAAATGTATTAGTTAATTCATTAAAATATGTCATTGTACGTGAATATGGAAATTATATATGCGCTTTAATAGATAATCAACGTCTGTATTAAAACGTACTTCGATATTTCTTAATATATTACGTCTCACCAAATACCACAGTAAGCGAGTAATAAATAGATCAACCGTCGTTGCGGTTAAACTTCGCCCGGAGGCTGAATAATGATCTCCTCGGTCAAGTCGCAATCATGGAAACTAGTCACAGCAAAGGACTTGGATATTACTACATAAGTTCGCAGAGTCGCATAGATTTCTAACATCGGCCATATTGTTTGCTTACTGTTATTAAAAAGTGTCTGATTAAGATCTCTATAACTTTCCATATTATTTATCAAATATGTATTACGAGACAACAAGTGACGTCATCATTTTTATTTGTAATAATATTCTTACTTATTACATTATAATTAAAAAATCGTGATTATTCTTAGTGCACAAATTCATCAGATAGGTAGCTGTATATATAATAATTTAATCTAAAAAAACAATCTCAAACTTATTGCATTTCTTATTATACTAGCCTTAGGGATACTATATTAGATATTATATCTTTATTTAATATAGTATCCTTATAAATTCCCACCTTATAGGTCACTTAGCTATAAGTTAAACTCTCCTCCGCTACAAAAAAATATCCCCAACTTAGGATTGAATGGTAACCTATCTACTCTGTACTCTCAGGGTTTGTTTTCCTTTTAAAATTCGTGTTGGTCCATATAGAATATACTCATCGAAATAAATAATAATTTTCCGAATTCTGAATAAGTTTTCAACTACACAACTATTCCTATCCTTTTCCTGCGTTGAAGTCGTTTAAAATATACATACTATCACACTAATCGTATTCTTCAGAACACTTTCTCTCTTAACTAAGGCACTTTTCTTATCTAACGAATATAAAGGCACCAGTATGACAATAATCAACAACAGATGACAATGTTAGCGATATTAGCTACCCTACTACGTGCGGCACTAACGACGTTGTTAGCGTGGTGGTAATAGTAGCCAGGTTAAATAAAATCTACGATACGACGAACACGCAGTACGAGGCTCAGACGTCCGGGCATGTTTTGTATGTAAATACATAGGTTCCGTACTCAAAGGGTAAACGGAATGCTATTAGTAGGCCTATGACGTCGGTTATCTGTACGTTTGTCACATGGCTTCGTTTGTCGTTTGTCAATACCAGGAAATGGTATAATTCTCATATATTCACAGGTTGTGCCTTATTTATTACTATAGAATAGACATAATTTTTGTATGTATTATGTTGTTATGAGATATAACCTTAAAATTATTTATAAAACAACGTATTGTAAAGTAAATTAACGGAGTATTTTCACGATTTTCGTTCGTTATCAAAAATCACGACAACAAAATCTTATCAAGCGTCTAGTTTTCTGATATCTACTTCAGGTATTATCACAAATATATTAAACATGACACTAAATAGCTGTGTTTCCTTCTATATAACATTTGTTCATTAAATAACTGTAATACATAGTTGTGCCTAGCGTTCACAAAACCCGACCTACCGCGCCACGCCACTCGCTCCTAAACAAGTCTTCGATCTCGTTTCGCATACTTTATCAAAACCTAAACTTAGTGTAGTAATTCCTCCGCTTCTAAGGATCTTAGTGATGTTACGTAGTCCTAAACGTTCCTCAATAAATAGATTTCAAAAAGGTTTATTCTAATAATTCATTTCATTCTAGTAACTATTTGGGTCATGAGATTGGAAAATTTAAAGAAATTAATAAACAAAAATTCGTTTAACTTTAGAATATTATAGTATATATATAAAACACTGAACGAACTCAGACATCAACAAAACACAACCTAACAGCAAAGGTAAACGTAACATCCTGAAAATCTAAAGTTTGTATTGTTATATCGACTTCTGTGCGAATAAAGCAGAGTATAAAAGCTAGTAATAATGTTAATACCTAACTAGTGATATGGATCAACAGATCACAGTCTTATAAATAATCTATGTTACACACATACATTATTTATAAGACCTAAAACACGTCCTCCCTGCATAAATATTGAATATATTTTAGTAGTATGATAAACAACCGAAGACTCGGGAAGAATCTTGTTTCAGAATAATGTCAGTTATTACTCTGAGCTAGCAGGAACGTCGTGGCCCGACTTCAATCCCAATTAAACTGTCTGTTAAGTATTCGTCCAGCAATTTGTCTCGACGATATAGACGGTCAAATGTCCCTTAGTGCCGCCGACCTATCTACAAACTCAAACGAAAAATTCATATTCGAGTAAATTGTAACAAGGACATATTTTGACCTTTTGTTATGAAAGCTGGATAAAACATAACACAAAGTTACGAATACGAAATCTGAAGTAGCATTATTATGCATCAAGGATTTTATAACTAAACTGCTTATTATGCATAACTTTGAAAATACTAGCAAACGAAATGATGAAACACGTTTCCGTACATCGATATCTTCTATTTTCGTAAAAGTTTTACAATAAACTAAAGGGTATGCAATGCGATAGTGACATCATGAACTCACCAAGGGCTTCATCGCACGGCTGACTGAGCGGGCGGCGGGAGGGGGAAGTCTTCTGCTGCGGTGGATGTTGCGGCTGAAGCTTGAGCACCTGCGCGGGTACGGCGCCTTCCTGTGGCGGCTCGCCGGGCACGCGCACCAGCCACCAGTCGGCGCGCGCCGCCCATGGCTCCACCACCTCCACTTGCTGGCCTTTCGACACCGTCAGCTCGCCGGGCCCCGCAGCCGAGTGCTCGCCCACCACCCATGTCATCTCTGGACCCGCCTGCAGAACATCATATTGTTCAATAATCGCATTCAAATCCCCCTACATATCACTATGTAGAAGGTCATCTTAATTATTACAATGTTATGTAATATGCTAAAAATATCAAATGTTGCGGAACCGTTAACCATTACATTATTCGAGCTGAATTAAACAAAATTTATTAGGTCACAAAATCAGCATCGGTTATAAAAATATCCCTTTTTTACATACTTATTTATCCACATCAAGTGTGGATTTAAAGGTTTGCAGGTTAATTTTAAGACGTATTTTAAATTTTGAAATATATAATTAAAAAGAGCAATTTTATTTCATGTCATGTTCAAAATCATGATTTGGTTTATTTATGGAACGATCTATGATTGGATCATCGACCTATCACAGGTGTTAACTCTTTTGGCCCAGTACGTTCAGAGAAAATAAATTGTGATGGATAGACGGACATAAATTCGAATCTCGAGGGTTGTTTTATAAAAGTTCCGTAAAACCAGCACAATGAAAGCTACATTACGAAAACTGGGCAAAAAAATCCAGGTATCAATCAGGCTATGAATAAAGATGATATAATTTACTTTAAGGAACGTAATAAAATAGGTATAAACTTTGCAATCTCCAGATACCTGAATCTGAGTGTGCAGTGCAGATTGCAAAGTTTTATGTATATGTATAAATACATAGTGGGAACCCAATATACAGCCCTAAACGAAAACACAAATTAATAATTATCCATAAGTCAGAGCCGTTACATATGCTAATCTATCTACTGTAGAAGACCGCAGGATCGATGACGATTCTATAAGCTCGTAGATAAGCGAATTTGCCAATACAAGATAAGATAGTACCAGTCAATGCGTGTGTAGACGATACAAATCGAACAATTTTTAACATGTGATGTAAATATTTTAAGGTCTATATAATATTTACGGTTGATAGAGTCAACGAACGAACAGAGCTGGCAAATACCTCGGCCAGAAAATTAGCTTAGCTAATCAACGAGGTTATGCTGCCAGTTTTCTGGGAACTCATCCCGAAGACAGTAATCTGGAAGCAGTATTATATTTTTAAGTTGTTTATTATTATTTATTATTATAATTATGTTTTAAATTTTGATTTTTATAATTTAATATAGTTTAGATTTATTTTCATTATGTAACAGTTACATATAAATAAAGATTAACTTTTTAAGGTATCTAAACGTATATTATACGTCAAATGGGTTTTCTGCAAGTTATTGCATTGAAATATTGGACCCAATATTCACGTAAAATTTTTGCGCTAGAAAAGCTTCCGATGGTAGCCGAAGCATGCACGGGTAGTATTTGCCTTGAGATTATTGATTCAGTTGAGTGCTTATTACATAAAAAGAGCATCAAGTCAACGGGTGCTTAGATAGTTAGAGCTAACATACCTATTTATAAAGAGTACAATATCCCTACTTTAATTTGTCCGCGTTGTTTTAGTTGACAAAATGAAACTATTATGCCAAAACAGCTGTGCGTGCAATTAAAGATTTATTAAAGGGGTAGCGTTATAAAATAAAAAGATGAAGGGACATGAGAGGTTTTGACATTAATTTACTTTCCGTTTACACTTAAAATATTAAACTTTATGAAAATGGACATGTAATATAGATATTCATTGTTCATATAGTGAATAGTCAATAAGGTATCAGATAAACAAGCACTTTGCTGATGAAATCGTGTAACATATCCATACAAAAGAACGACCTACAAAGAATATTTTAATAAGACATGATCGATTGCTCGCACCACACCTTATAAATTTCATTTGCATATTGAACGTATCACGGCAGAGAAGTATTTTATTTTCATGCAAGTTTCTCGCTGAAGTCTGTAATAAAGAACGGCAAAGGAAAACGTTTTTATATTAATAATAAGTACCGCCATTTTTCAGAATAAAACAGTAACGGGATTCCCCTGAGTATAAATACAAGTTTCCGCTCCCCAGGGGGTAGGCTTAAGCAGCCGTTTAGAACAATATACCTTTTATTTTATATCTTGAGGACGAATTCAATGTCAGAAGAAAATTACGATGTTATATGTATGTACATAATAAATATCTATTTCATTTTAAAAAATGCTTTTTATTTTTTACATTTGTTTTCTATAAAATTGTGTATTCCATTAAATTATACTCAACAAATTTTAATATTATATTTCTAATTTAATATCTCAAACAATTTCTCAAGGTAAGGGATGATTCACATGATGCCTAGACCCACTGCATTTTACTACGCTACGGTTATTTATGTTTTATTACGTATATTGACCGTTACACTGATGATTCTGTTGTCAAGAAGTTGCATCAATAAATAATCGCGGATAAGGCTCTACTAGTTAAACGGAGTGAATATAACAACAAAAATGCCTAGCTCACCTGTCACTGGCTTTAATATAATGATACTCATTTTATAAGATTTAAAGATTTTTATTGATCATGTAAAAATATACCAAATTATTTATTGTCTTATAATGTAGAGGGTAATCGATACCTACTATGTTTATAAATAAACATGTTTTAATAAATAAAATGAAAAAAAAATCTTGCCAGATCTATCATTTGTGATTATTTTTATTATTTGTGATCATTGACAAATATTACTATAAAGATGTTTCCTACAGGCCTATATAAAATAAGTGCTTTTATGCATAGAACACGTGGTAGAACAATAGTTTTGCCGTTGATGTACACGTGTCGCTCTGTCAGTTCCCGGCTTTACTTAAAAGCGAGGTGAATCTCAGTAGACGTAGACTTCTATGGGCCGCAGAAGCCATTTAACATTAAATGGTCTGTACGCTAGTTTGCTACGTTTACAACTTAAAAAAAAACTGTTTTAATATGGCTCGGCTACGAAGGAATAGCTACTGCAACTCAATTCACATATTTTCATATTTATATTTCCTACGCTTTACATTCAATGTCTTTAGTATACGTTTATACGTGTTTAGCGTAATTTAAAAGGTGTGAGAAAATATGATACGACACATAATAGGCATAACAAAAGCTCTCGATGAATGGAATTCTCGAGTATGCCTCCGTCTCAATGTTCCCGGCGCCCTGTGTAACCTGCGAAAGGCCTTTCTCACAAGCTAACGACCGTGTTGAATGTAATGGGTGTAACGACTATGACTGTTACAACAAAGAGACGTTGAAAAAAGGAATATAACACTCAAATTGACATACTGTATGCAGACTTCTTTTAAACATTGACAGCCATTGTGTATAATTATTAATTACGAGGGTGCGTTTTTAAGTTCGCGGAATGAGAGACAAGGAGGGAAGATAGAATGTCAAAATTATTTTTCTTTT
>DWON01002308.1:0-21060 GCA_018251015.1 Phocides pigmalion okeechobee
ACTTCTGTTCTATTTGAGATTGGACGTGGTTGTGCATGGGCTGCAGTGACCACTTAACACCAGGTGGCCTGCATGCCCGTTTCTTACTCTTTCGCAATATTAAAAAAAAAACAATATTATTCAGCTATATTAATAAAAATAATAATATAACGACTTCAATATCCAATACATAAATGTCAAACAAATTTTATACCGAGTTGGCCTTGAATTATATCAGAGAGTTCGCCGGTCAAATATTAATTAATTTTATTTATAACTGGTTTGGGCAGTCCGTGGCTTGCGTGTTGATTTTCCACTCGTCTTCACGATCCAAACGGCCATTAATAAGGTGTTACTGAGTGGTCTAATCCGCTGATAGTCCGGTATTGTTATTACTTGTAATATTTTAAAAATATATTTTTAGCATCTTGTTCTCTTTAAAGAAAACCATGCACCAAAATTATTAAATAGTCTACAGTGACGTGATGATGTACATATTTAAAATTTAATACAGATTCCATTGATTTGAAATGACGCGTGTTGTTCGCGCGTATTTCCATCAATTTCTGAAACGCATTGCCATATCATCAGTTCACAGACATCGAATTGTTCTGTCATCATGAATACATAACGAACTATTTAAAAAAACTTAAAAAAAATCAAAGCCTATAAAAGGCGTGACATACATTTGATTTATTTAAAAATAATATCATTATATAAAGGAAGTTTAACCAATACAAGTGGACAAAGAAATCTGACAAGTTTAATTATTTAGCGATTGTTTGTGAGCTCGTATAACAACTATCTATTACAATGACCGGCAATTTAATAGACTCGTTGATTAAAAACTTTTTCAATGAGTTTTTTTGGAATCAACAATTTGAACTTTAAGTTGAACAAGCTAACTTTACAGGGTTTCGTATCTCAAAAGGAAAATGGTACATGCTGTCTGTCTGTAAGACGCTTTTAGTCAGAATTCAGTAAAGATATAAAATCTAATTTAATATTAAATGCAATGCTTCAGGCTTCACAGACTTTATAGTACCTTATAGATGTAAAGTATTCTAGTACCTAAGTAATGACAATAAAAGATAGTGATTCATGATATATATTTGGAAATAAATTAAAATCTATGAAAAATTAATACCTTATTACATTTCTTCAGTTTTTATTAGTTATTGTATTCTTTTTGTTTTACAATACATTAAGAGCAAAATGAGGAATGCAAATATAAATCAGTAGTAACTAAATAAGGAAAACATTTTTATTACAAAAACACGTGTTAACAATGAAACGAAATAGAAATAAAACAGAATAAATAATAAAACTACAAAAAACTGACCATCATAACTGCTGGATCGAGACTTTCTTTTTTGTAAACTTATATCGTATATTTTTAAAATTTATTTTGAATTATCGATATCGATATTAATTCGCTACGTACGATGTATAAATCTTACCACTAGGTTATTACCGATATATTATTAAATGTAAGCAGCGGATCTACGGCACGGTTACTGCGTGGTGCACGAAAGATCAGCTCTGCACACGATGCCGCAATGGCATTGTCACGCGACCGACGAGTCTGTACATACCATATATACCCAAAGTTTACCTACAAAGGGATTTATCAGATAATGTTATTTAATATGTTTAAGATGTAAAAAACTTGGTAGCTGCAACTACATACTACTACATTACAACTGCACTACACTACACTACTACTACTGTTCTTGATGGTCTAAAGTTAGTTGATTCATTGAGAATTGTTTATGTGAAAATAGCAGCAAGCGAGCATCCTTGTCATCTGCTGTTGAGTTGTCGCTGCAGTCTACGAACGATATAAAACCCCAAACAAACCTGACGTCTTTGTGGAAACTGAGGAGTTTGATGGTCACCTCGCTTTTATGTATAGCTGGCAACTGCAACTCGCCTATCGAAACACAAGGGTAGCTTCAAGGCGTTTTATGAAAGCGGGGATGGTACCTAGCCTAACAACTATAGCTCTACCTGTTAATCATATTTCAACATGACCAGAAATTGCGTTTATTTTTGTTTAACAAACATAGGGTCGCAGATCGGTATAATCATATAACAGAAGCGTCGTGATGCACGAGTGGAACTCCCGTGGTGGATGCCGCAATCAGTCATGTTGTGTTTGACACGCGATGCACCATATCCAAATTCAGTTTACTTGTAAATACGTGCAAATTATAATTTTATTTACAATGTTTACATACTTTTACACAGCGAAACATCTTTCAAATTTGTGGTTATTTATTGACGTTTAACAAGAGTTCTGTGATGAATCTACTTCGTTTATAAATATTTTGATTTTATAATAATTATTTGATAAGTAAAGTAACATTATGTCAAACTATTATTTTTTACAAGTGATTGTGTATAGTTGGCGTGGCGTAGCGTTAGTTTGCTGTCAAAATGCGATGTATTCCCGTGAAGGAATGTTGTTTATATCCTTTTCTAATAAATTACATAATATGCGCTATATTACATGCAACATTTCCTTTTTTTTGTTTCAGGTTTAATTAAGAGTAGCTTGTGTGTAATGTTGTAGCTTGGGTGTCTTTATCTTCATAAGCTCTTTACAAACGATACAATAGAGTAAAAATAGTATAAAGTAAGTTTGCACATGAAATGCAGTGCTTTTGTCTTTTTGTTATATTTTAAGATATAAATAAATTGATAACCTCAATTTGTTTGTAACCACTACCATTAAGGCCCAATTACTTCGCAGATTACATTTTGTTCAATAAATTGTGTTATAAGTTCATTGTTCCCGTTTATTATGAACATTGTTTTATTTTGCTTTACACCCATAAATTGTAGGTAAATAATAGGGACGTAATTGGGACAAAGAGTAGATGACAGATAACGTATTAATCATTTATTATCATCATTACGGTTATTAATCGCAACCGTATTGTATTGATAAATGTGTTGCTATTATATATTAATAATTAAATATCTTAATGACTTCAAGACAATTAGTACTATGCAATATTTTTAATTATGGCTATTTTTGTCATATACGAAACACCTTTAAACCAGAATTCAGTAGCATTTAACACTGCTATAGTAAGGCAGATACAGATGTGATTGTTATTCTTCCGGAGTCGAACCATTAAGGATTTTGCCATGTTCTTATGTAAAGTAAATTTTAAATGAGAAAATGAACCTGTTGGACAAACAGACTAATATAACATAACAATTACAATATAACCACTTACAAACGATCATTACTTTGGTTGGCTAACTATCGAGTGGTTTACTTAAGGAAAAAAAATAAAGCTTCTATATACTTTGTCCAATGAGTTAGCGTAAAGAACTATATCGTTAAGTATTAATTTTATTTAACGTTACAAAAATTGTTCATTACAAATGGAACACCTATATCTCCTAATCTCATTGTCAATGTACTTAAGTCAAGAATGAATGAAGTGAATTGTTTTTGTTTCAGATGCTATAGATTGAATTTTTCCTCCTTGAAAATCATTAGGTGTTAAGGATCAAATAGCATGCCATTTTATGTCTATACATACTTAGCTATTTATTAAAATGACGTCAGTTTTTAATTACAATAGCAAATTTACGATTAAGATTATACGATCATTATTTATTCCACGATAAATCACTTATAAAGGTTTTTCTTTGGTTCCGGAAAATATTTATTAAGATTTAATGACTATGCCGAAGTTGGAAAACTTGTAACAAAAAGCAATATGAGATGTACATTATTAAATAGGCTCATTTGATGTATTCTTTGTATTTTCTACTGTGTGAAACCCGGAAATGAGGCAGTGAAGGTCGGAGAACGACAAGACGACCTTGCCAGCGGCTGTGCCACTTTCTCCTCTGCATTGCATCGCAAGAGCCCACGTGCGTTACGTACTCCGAAACAATGCTCCGCTCTACAAATTCTCAAAACAGGGCTGCCAGACTGGACACCACGGTCCAGATACCGTAGCGTAATGACTCAATGTCAAAACGAAGCTCAGACAAAGGTTTAGGGCAACAGTGTTTGTTTATTCTCTGACTTACTTTATACGCTTATGAAGAAGAAATTTTTATAGCCATAACATAATTAAAAATATGCGTGTGCAACTTTTTCTGCGACTTCATTTACGTGTCGATTTCAAATCTTAAAATATCATCTTTAAATTATTCCACGCATCTTTGATCGCATCAAGGATGTAGACAGTAATAATGATAATGATAATACTAAACATCTAAAAATAAATATTAATAATGAACAAAAATTTGAATTCATGTTACCTTGTTTGTTCTAGTAGGATAATAACCATTATTTTTTTACAAAATTGTCAACCCTAAAGTGTTTCTTTAGTAACCCATGTATGTAGCTAATACACCAACGCAGTCTATGGAACAGCTGACATAATCACCCAAAATGACGACGTTACCACCAATGAGTAAGAGAACAATTTAGATAAGATACAACAAGAGTGTCTAAGCATTGTTTACGTAAAAGCCTTGGTTTCAGACCGTGATCACCGGGCGTTCCGTACAGTAACAACTTATTGTTATTCAGTGTCGTAACAATGATATTTTACGCAAGCAACTTGTCGGTCATTATATTAAAAGCGTATTTTCACGTGTAAATATTCGTACGTTGCATGGACCATTAGTTCGGGCTAATGAATTAACATGTTGTTATAGAGCAGCCATTTCCGGAACCACTTGATTGGTATCGGTATCTTGATGCAACACAGACATTTTAGCTACGTTACTTTTTGCAGCGTATAAGCATTCACCTCGTTTACACTCGAGTATAGCTACAACTCGATCCTGACGATTTAAATTCTTTACGTTAACATGAATCATGTTAACAGACGTGTTATTTCTATACCTATAGTATGTTAAATTTAAAAAATCCCTATTTATAAGTTAGTTTACATACAATACCTAATCTATTTCAGTTTCAATCAGCATAAGCCAGTCATTTATTACATATACCTATTAATTTTTTTTGTACAATATCAATATTCCAAGAAAAACTAGTTTTTATCATAACTTACATACAAGATATAATATAAGTCTTACATACATACCACATTTCATAATATAGCGGATTGTATCTTCCAATTAATTTACAGACAGACGAAGGTCATTCTAATTTTTGTCTCGGCATAATATTAAAAACGTATAATTATCTTTTATATATATCTCTATATCATCATCATCTATTCTGATACGACTATGTATAATTATTACTTTTCTAAGAAATCATTATATAGTATCTTCTAATCCTTCTAATATCTTCTAATAAGTGTAGTCTGAGCTGTATCAGGATTATTCTTGCTATACGCATTACGTATGCAATGAAGTAAACCATGGCTAAATAAAAATGTAAGATTCTTTTCTTAATCCTTTACTAGATTTGTCCAAACTACGTTGGTTGGGTTTAGGTGTGAAAAGTGCTTGACGCAAATGTAGTTTGACGTACAAATAAGAACATTTCGTAACGAGAGAAATCAGAAGTTTTGTCTTACTATGTGACTTACTTTGGACTGATAATACTGAAGCTTATGGCAGTCGGTTGCAGCGTGCAGTTGGCTAAACGCGTGCGGCCAGTGGTTATTGGTTACTCGCTTTAGCAATGTTTTCACAACTTATTGAAATACTGATTAACAACCACGCACTCGACACGCCTTCTTCGTCACGAATTATTACCCTAAAATACTGTAGACACGTCGCCGCTCCTATTCAATAATTTGTAGTTGACGTGACATGAATAAAGGGCTACAGGTGTAAATTGTTAGTAACCCTCGGCGAAAAGGGAGGGGTGGAAGGTAGAAGATTTTCTGTTCGTTTGTTAGTCGCACTGTATCTGTTAAATGGGTGGACTGATATATATTCAAAACGTTTTTTTATAGGGTTCCTTTATATAATTGATATTTACTTATGATATTTTCAATTATACACGATTGAATGGAGAAACCATCCTTCAAGGCCCACTCGAAAAAGGATAAGTATACTCGCTATTTTCTGTCAACCAAAGGTTTAAATTATAATCTGAATAAATCATAAAATTGAAAATAATACCATCAGCAGCACCTTGACTATCGACGAAAGTAAAAGTTACTTACTTATCGTATTCAACCAGAAAGTGCCGTAAACCTTACCTGCAACAAATGAAGGAGACACATCAATAAAACTGTCGCTATAGAAATGAGCGGTAGTATCTACGTTTATTTAAACTCATATAATGAGGAAGCATTAAGACCGCGTAGGCAGATAAAGCCGGTTAACGAGCGAGTAAAAAATAAGCGGGATATTAACAGTGGTTAATTGTTGGTACGTATGTCTGGGTAAGTCGTGAACTTAGCTGCGATGACTGGTCCTTTAATGCGTACGAACATGACGGCCCATCACGCCTGAGAAGTACTCACGGCATTAATAATAACAGAAACTGTAGTCGTTACTTCTAACATAGATCTTAATATACCTACATTATACAACGATACTTTTGAAACTGACTTAAGATTAAAAGTGGTACTACACACCCATGTGTGTAGTACCATTATATTAATTGTTTATCCATGTAAATATCCATATAAACAATTAATATAATTCATATAAAATTAGTCGACATCGGGATACCTTAACATCTATAAATTTTATTGACTTTTTTAGCGTGGATCATTGAATGTGATATTCATAACATAATGGAAAAACCCAATACGCATTTTATGTATTGGCAATAAAATATGTTGTAAATATTATGAGACTGCCAAATAAAGCTGGTTTTGTAAGCGGCGTAAATTTAGCCATAAGATAGTTATTTTACATGATATTTATTTTTGCTATGTTGTACATAAATAAAAGGAATGTGCAATTGTAGATTTTGTCGGTGGTCGTCGTAAGTCGAGTAGGCGTGCGAGCGAGTGGCTGACCTTCGTAGACGGAGGCGAATGGGCCCATCAACAAATACTCTACGTATTTAATAAGCAGCTTTAATTACAACAAGTTTTGCCCCCTCTGTCCTGCTTTTGAGTTCTCGTTGTTCGTTCATGACATAGTACAAGGACAGAAGTTACCATTAATTTACTGTTATTGGATTTAATTTCATTTAATGCCCGTATACTTAAACACATACTTTTTATCGCTTGCCAGAATATTACAAGTATTAGGTAGGTACTTAAAACCTAATATTAAACGAAGACTTTTTGCCATTTGTACCAATATATTTTATAGCTATTTCGAGGCCTTAAGTTTGTTAATTTTCAAGAATCCAATGTTATCAATTTGGCTTTTACTTTTAAAATACAATCTGTTTCGATAAAAAAAGATAGACCCACCAAATATCATACTCGGCAGCAATCAAATTTCGAATATGAATCATGAAAATGTCAAAAGATCTTTTTACTGTCCAGCATCTAATCCACTGGAGGCAGTTTCGGACAATAATTTCTAGAAATAGAATTTAACTTCCAGTCATTTTATATTATATGTCTGTACATAGTTCCTTCAGTAAGTTTATATTGACCTGTCGTTTACAATGCACCAGTAATGTAAGGAGCTGTACCAACGGAAGCGGTCCACATATCACAATGTGTCTCGCACATTGTGCGAAAATGCCATCTCTGCTGGACGCCCGTCCCCGACGTCTTCCTTCGCTAATTACTTGTTATTATGTCTCCAGGCAACAGATGTGCCACATCCGCTCCCAGCCACTCTACAGTCTCGTTTTTCACAACAAATTGACAATCAGCAAATTGAACTGTTACAAACGATTACTCTTATTACCATCATGAATATTAATGTATGAAATAAGATTTTTAGCAATAGATAATCCGCATCTGGGGCTGTAGAATCACACGCCACAATATTATGTGGCACGTCGCGTCGTTCCGCTTCGAGTTTCAAATCGAATTATTTATGGCAATTTCGCCGAAGCGATAAGCTTTCATTGTCACAGTTCTTACAAAACGAAAAAATAAGTTAAAATTCTGATTCGTGTGTTAGGCGAGTACGAGAGTTACTTAGAATACAAAGGCGAAGCACGGCGCGGCGGTCAAAGTAAAGATGCCCACGTCTATTCGTAACGAATAGATTATCCGGTAGATAGGGAGCTGGTTTATTAAAAAATAGTGAACAGGTATGCCATTACGGCTGGTTTCACTTTCGATGCAGACGCATGCGGGTCATGGCGGTGCATGGATGCGTCGGCCTCGCGCTGCGCATTGCGTATAGCAATACACCTATTTAATGACGGTGCACATTTATATATAACGCCTGAACAATAAAGCAAGCAATCACACCACGCACGTTAACGAGTACCTATCGTAAGCTTAGTAATTATATTACCTCGCTTGGAGGTTATGCGTGAATTACTATAGACCTAACGTAATTGAGTAACGTAATTGTTGTTGAGTAAAATATATTCATTATTATGATCTACACGTAAACCATCATGACACTACTAAATATTTCGTAAAACGTGCACAGCAGCTGCATAATACTAATATTAACAAATGCAGGCATTGATAATTGTGCAATATGAATATTTTTCTGTGTTATTTATCTAGACACTTCATTTAAATTTTTGTTAATAAAAAAGTAATTAAATTGAGCAGGTTGAATAAACTGCCATAAAACAAGAGCTCGAGGAAACGTTATCACTAGGCAAGTCAACTCAGATAACTTTTGACCTAACTCTGTACTAGTTTCGGATAAGTTATCAATGTGCGTCAAAGTGAGATAATTTTTGTACCCTTCCCAACCGAACCGACATAACACCACGCATTTTTCATAATAATTAAGGAAGACTGATAACGTCATATAAGAACAGTATGTGTAATGTCAGTTACGTTATCGTAGTCGTTTTCCACGGGTATCGGGCGTCGAGCACCGAAGCATGGCTTTCACGTCATGCCATAGACCACCCCACTTGTCACGGTGGTGGATCCTCACCCACTTGCTCGCCATAAATGTGCGAGGGTTCAAAACGTTGACATTTTATATTGTGTTCAAAGGTTGAACAACAAATAGCATCATTAAAAGGTTAAATACAATTAGCCGCTCAGAAGACTAATTTACAATTAAATAAATAAATGAATAGTTGCTATTCTCATAAGATTTATGTAGGATTCTTGTGTCGTAAGGCGTTGTGTCGTAATAAATATCACTGTTCATGCAATTATGTCATTACGTCACGTGGGACTAATCTCCGAAATTCCCAGTTAATATAAAGAACTTTTCCGAATTTTATGTGCCATTTATTGAGAAGACCATGAAGCAACACGCTACCACCCATATTACACATAGACGAATCGCAGGTCATAATAAGTGATACATATATATATACATAAAATCTAACTGTCAAGTTAGAAGTCCGTGCATTGAATATTATTTAGAAAAAATATTCTAATTATCATATCAATGGAAATCAAATCCATATATTTCTCTGTCTTACTATCTATCCCATTTGAATAAAACCTATTTTATTTTGTAGCCTTTGCAGACTCGGTCAACATTTATGATACAATTTATTACGCTGTATCTAGTAGGTAGCGCAAATAAATAATGTTCCCTTCCCTTATAACGTTGTCTACGTATAAAAGTCATGCAGGCGAAACTGTGGTGCGCAACAGGTTAATTATAAACAGTAAATGATTATAAAGGCAGTAGAAAGCGCATTAAAACTTCACGAGTACTCTTTTATATTTCACGGGCCCTTGATCGCGCCATAAATACAACGAACACTACGACTCGCGGACCGTCCGTGCGCATCGATGCGTAAAACTGCGATTTGATAATACGTGCAGTAACTCGTTGTGAGTTACACGCCAAATGCTATTAGGGCAACCTCCAATAGTTGCCCCTAATAAGCTTTAAAACATTATCGAGTCCTGTAATTCTAGTAGGTGAACTTAATTTAGTAGACATGTACATAGTTTTTTTTATGAAACTGATTTTTTTATGAAAAATCGTACAGTTTATATGATGGAAAATTGTCAATTCTGACCGTTGGATTTTTATATATTTTAGCACGGAAAGCAGTCACCGTAGCCTATGGACATTTGCAACACAGTCGCCAATGCATCGCCGGTTTTAAATATCAGTATCCAACTTTATACAAATCAGAAATTCCACGCAGTCTATCACAGATGCGTAAATAGTTTTGCGGGCCAAGCTGGTTGCCTCATACGTAAGTTAGGCGTCTTTTACACGTTTCTACCTAAACGCAAGAATTACTTCACGCTAGAAATATGTGTGGCGGTGGTACTTGCCACCAGTAAGTTTTAGAACATAGCGTTAAGTAATTCTTCTAGCCGAATGTAAACTTTTTAAACAGGCGACTTCATGTAGATTAATTACGATAAGGTGTTTAGGTAATTAAATAGTACGTTCGTACGTACTTTGCGTTAGCCTTGGCGATTAAATAGGCCTAGTGAACAGAGAAAGGAAGTAAAAAATCATGAGCGCCGTGTAAATGTAACCAAAAATATGTGTATAGATGTGTGTTTACAAAAGCCTTGTAGATGTGACGGCTTTGTCGATTGTTTCTGTAGATAACTGACCTTTGCATTCATAATATTGTGACTACGAGTTTCCAAGATGTATGTAGGTAGGTAGTGCTATAGAATTGTGTAATTTAGCGATTAGCTTCGATATGTTTTATCTCTAAGAATATTCATCGCTAAGTTTCATCATCAACTTATTACTATCCTACAGCTTGGCATGGGCTTAGTTTTAGAATGAAAAGAGTTATCACTTTCCTTGCGGCGTATAACATTTCTGTGTATTATTTGGCGCAACGCACTCGCGACTTGTACACACCTGTGTTGTACGTACAAATCTGTATAGATTACGGGCGAACACAAGTGTTGTACTTACGTCAGCGCTACAAGACCGGAGGTGGATATTATGTCTGTGTACTTAAAGATACAAATATGCTAAAAAATGCAATATTTCATTGAATTGTCGGCGCATCTTCAGATGAGAGAATATAGCTCTCCAGTTTAGTGTTGCTGCCCGCAACGCTGATCCGATCTAATATATGAGCACCGCAGTCGTAAGTGTTAAGACATAGTCTACCACGCACGTCAAGTGCGGATCGATATATTTCACAGACCATTGAGAATATCATGACGTTTTCGTGATTTTCCTTCACCGTTAAATGAAGTGTTCATTATTTTCTAATACGGACATCGAGAAATCAAAGGTACCTGAAAAGCACCCAGGCCGTAATATTAGTATTGAACTATCACTGCATTTCAATCGTTATTTCATAGTCAAGTCTATGGCGGGTTTATTCGAAGTTGAACATACGCAGAAATCAGCAAATCGCCTCAAATCCGCACATCGAGTTGAACAGTGTTTGTGACACGGGTTACGTAAAGGCGGTGCGACACTGACCTACAGGTGCCGGTCGCGCGCGCCACTTTCCTTTCATTATTGACACACTATCTATAAACGGATGGCTATCGCAGACACGTGGCCGGTGATCCGATTGACACTTAAGCGTGACGATTACTTAACACTAACTACATAGATGTATAAGAGCTGTGGCGTTTAAATTTGGCCGTTTTAATTGCTTGTATACCTCGCAGAACAAACGTGGACTCAATGTTTTAAATGTTCCTGTGCTCGTTAACGTCCGGTAGTCAAAAATACAACAAAGGCGAAAAAGGAGAAATAATATATAACTTACGCATCAAATGAAATATATAAGATAATATAAATTATTCTAAATGTATACTACAACAAAATACATACACAAAGTGTCATAAATGTATATTCGACGTTGAAAATTGAAAATTTAGGAATTCTATTGAAAGTATGCTTAATCTAATGTGGTAAAGCGTTGCCTGTCCATCCAAGTGGGAATTGCAAACAACTTGATAAACGTATTAATGCGCCCAAATAATTGACGACTATATCAACCATGAGATAAAAATAATAACGGCGACTTAATTGCTGTTATTCGTGAACAAACAACAAAGTCAAAATAATTTATCGTATTCTAGTAGGTCCTTCGATGTAGTGTTAAGAGCTTGCAGCGATAAATGTGTTTACTTCATTATGACTGATTAAAAATAAATAGTAATCTTTATTTGCCAAGCATTAAGACAATAAGTAGGTAAACATATAATATTCCAATCCGATAACGATTTAGAAGTAAAGCGTACATATACATGCATCCTGCTTGAAAACGAGTGCCCAACTCAATATGTTACTTTTTGTTGTAGGTCGACATTTAGATATTCAAATATATAGATAGGCAAGGATAAGTAAGGCCAGTGGAACCCGGATGCATAATTACAATACAATGTATTGGGTCAGATGACACATACAGTCGCGAGGTCGTTCGCTTGCCACCCAATTGCGCAGCGTATTATGTTTAAATTTCCAACAGGGGTGACTCCCTACTGACACCTGACCGACTTAAGAAGGGCACATTGGTATAAATTAGCCACTTATATAACTGTGAACGTTAATAGGGGGATTTTTATCGTTTTTGCTTCATGTCTGGTCATCGGAAAAGTAAACAGAAAAACCAAGTGTTCCATTAAAATATAATTAATACTATAACAATGGATTTGTAATTACCTCTCACGGAATAAAGTGGTCACCTACAAGCTTTATTATGTTGTTTATCTGAAATGCTAATCCTTTCCTGATATAAAATGAAACAAAACTAGATAAACGTTGAATGCAGTATTGTAAATAGTGGGGACATAATCTATTAGGCAAATCTCAATGCAGCGTAATGCTTTTCCGCTAAAAGTGAAAGAGTTCGAAAGTTCGCTTCCTGCAGCACGGGCTTATAAGATATCGCGGCACGCGCGGATTATAATCGCTGTAATAGCTTCACGTTTGTGCAACGCGCTTATGCAAACTGCAATCGTGCAAGACATGCGCAACGTGTGAACGGCGACGCTTCCAGAACTCGATATATCGTCGCAGAACTGTTATTACTTCTTGTAATAGACAAAAGTGTATGCAAAAAAGTAAAAGAAAAGATCCTTTTTACAGTCCATAAACAAACTAAGTCATTTGTATAAAGATATCATATATCAGCGACTCACGTACTGGATACTATTTAGATTTAATGAAATACTTAAAATTATCGACCCTTTAAAGGGGTTTAAGTTGGTTTGATAATAACCAACATATTAAATTAATCGGAAAACTATTTCAAGTGAAATAAGTCAGTCGCCTAAGTTTCCCTCTGTGACCGTGAAATGAGAAATCTTTTTGTCAGCTAGCATTAAGTGGCATGTATTTAAAACAAATCCATTTTACAAAAGAATCAAAACTCCGGAGCAGTTGCGAAACGGCGCCGGCGCTGGCCTGAAGCTGGCGCCGACAGCTCCTCTCCGCTCGGCCGTGTCATTACGAAACAAGAAAAGAAAGTTAAGACCGTTTTGGCTGAGAGAATGTCGCTCTACTCGCCTTATAGCGCTGCATCCCCGGCTGCCCTACGACCCGCTCCGCTCGTGACGTAACTGCGCCTTTACGTCAACTTGCACTTTTGTTTATTTACCGAGAATCAGACACACGTGGCGAGTTCTCTTATAACAACAAAACTTACGAGCCTTTTCGCTGAATATTTATTTACTTACTAAAAATGTCAAAAGTAACAGCAAAACCTGCATGCGTTTTAAAACGGACGTCATTTTAAAGTCAAATTTCGGATAACGCAGAATATATGTAGTATTTAATTTTGTAATTGTCAATTTGACGTTATGACACGGAACAAAACATAAAACTTTTTTTTCTAAATAATACCGCCATATGTTTTGAAAATAGGCTAATCACTCCAAATAACAACAAATTTATTGCAAGAAGTTTGCTGTAATGAATTGTAAGCGAACATTAAAAATGAACGAGTGAAATGCGGGTAACGTCGATAATATGTATGGTCATAATAAATTAGAACAGTCAAGAAACTGTGACCCCCTTTGGTGAGTTCAACAAGAGTTTGATATGTTTTGGTTGCGCAACATAGTACCTACTGTTATTTGCGATGATGTAAAGTGGTGGATCGCGACTAGTGAGAGCGGTGGGGCGAGGCGGGCGGTCGGTGCCGCGGTTATGGTAAAAGTGTTACGCGCTGTTCTCGATTCCAACTCCGAGCGCGGCTATTACGCAACTACCTGGCGAATGTGTGCCAAAACTGCAGTCAAACCTTCTACGTGGATACTGAACAGAAGCGTAAGTATTACTCGTATAAATTACAGATAAAAGCAACTCTGAGCCCCGTGTGCGTTTGAAACGGATGTCGAAAGGTCTTTTTAAATAGCATAAAACCGCCTGGATACATAAAATTTAGCTACAGTGCAGTTTATGACCTGATCTATGTGTATTTCAATATGTTAGGATCCATAGTCTATTATTCGCTTTGGTAGTCTTACATGCTAGCATTCGAAACATTGACATGATAAAAATAAAAGAGACAAATTGGCCAAAAGTACCAAAAATTGCTAGGTAGCATCTGCTTTGATCTTTTCAATCGGGGTACCATAGTTTGAATACATTCATACATGGAAATCTACTACTAATCCTCAGGATCAACAAACCCAAATGGGATTGGCTTCAGGAAAACTGTTTGAGAAGTTGATTACGAATCTCTCTGGGCAATGTGATCACTTATCACCAATTATTATTATTATTTCATTAAAAAAAATGTAAATTCTTAAGTGTGAGCAGTTTTAACTAGTCTCTAAACCTACATAATAGAAATTTTAAAGGATATTCACATAACCTAATTCTAATCGTGGATTAAGCCGGCAGATTACGCAACTCAGTGCATGCCTAATGTCCTAGAAAGGCATGCAATTGGTGTCTGAGTATGCAATCCTCTATCTTTATTGGACTTCCTCGTGGGTACGTTATATTTAATTCAAACTCTTGGTTTGTATGTAAAATTTAAATATACGTGAAGGTTTTACTTTTAATTGCACTAGCGTACACAATTCATCTGTAAATAGAACAAGTTGTAAAAAAATAAAAATACCGATTAAGAAGTGTTGATTAATGAGTTTTTATAACAACTAATAAATGTCTCTAAGCTTTATCGGCGGTCAGATAAGATATTGGTAGATACACGATATTATACTTACAAAGTACCATTTGTTTATACGGTGCACTTTAACAATCAACTCACCGAGGTATTACCAGCGAATAAATAATTAAGTTCGACACTTGTGAACAAAAAAAAACAACCGAAAGATACCTAACTACATATAATGTTAAGAAATACGTTCATATTACGTCATTCAACGATATTTGAAATGTATTACATTCTTATTATTATTTTACTCGATAACTCGTTGAAGTTGTAATTATTGCTTTTTGAATGTTATCAAAATAATATATTAGTATATTAGTTCGAGCATTCTAACTCAATTGGTGGGCAGCGTCATAACGAGTTGTAATGGTCAACGACTGGTTAACGACCACAAAACGTCATTTGTACATTAATTTGATGTAATTCCTACATCTATAAGTATACACACTAAAATATATTTCGTATTCAATATTTTGTCAAGTAGAAACGGACTATTGAATTCCACGCTAAAATTTGTCTGTTGGCCTTGTGGGCGTTATCAAGATACATAGGCAACGGTTTCTAAAGGCAATAGAATCCTTCGTGGTTCAACCCGGGAAGTACCACCGCCGCATTTATTAATAACTTACAATAAGAGTATTGAACGCTGCTGTGTTTTGGTTAAAGAAGTGTGGTACCTATCTACATATAGATGCATACTAAACATTGGATCGGAATACATCGGTATTCTACTCGAAGTTGATTCCAAAATCCATCCGGCAAGCGGCAAGGACCCTTACCATCAGTTAGACTGCATGTTTATTATCACTACATATTATTTCTACATGAAGAGAAAATAATACTGCGTGGGCTTAGTCTGGAATCGAACCGGGACTGTTATGCCGACAAACGGACCGTAGTTAAAAACTGTAGGCTGCTACTTTTATTTCACTAAAACTCGGCTGGGCACAGAACTAGTTTCGGTCAAACTTATCGCTATAACAATCATGAAACCGATTAGGCCACACACCGTTTCCTAATCAGTAATTATAATACGGATCGCGTAATGCGTCCCGTTTCCACATTTTGGTACATCAAATGACTTAAAATGATTTACTTCAAATAGTTTTTTGACAAAAAGGGGCTAACGTTTCCGCCGCATATTATTGTAACTTTGATAGTTTTAAACAATCACATTACCGATTTACTATGTACCAGGTTTGATTCCCTGCAAATCATAATTTAGATACTTGTTATGTATTCGGGTATTTCGGAATATCGACAATACTAATCTAGAGTTGTACAGTGTTATCTAGAAATAAGACAGATATTGTAAAATAATAAAGACAAACTAATTGGAGTTTGCGTTGTAACGCATTCTGAAGTCTTCTGTAGTAACTTAATTTAAAGTAAAATAATCCATAAATCCTATAGCTTATAGACTACATTGTGATGTAAGTATTTTGTATTTAATACGTAATAAAACATTACGAAACCCAAATACAATAAAATACGTATAACGTGTTATCTGGACTGACTTTTGTCTGTTGATTTACAAATTACAAATACAACATTATGTACTTAGGTAAATTTTAAAACGAAATAAATTTCGTGATCAGAAATGGCGATTAAATGGAAAATTGTAACATAACTTTCTCATGTTTTTTAAGAAGATATTTTTTCATAAGTTCGCAATGCGCAACAATCTCGAACCCTTACTTGTCGAAACAGACAATGTCGTTAGAAATATACAGATTAAATAAATGGTTGCACTGACCGACCGTCAAGTAAAATTATACGGCTTCCCTTCATTTCTAAAGGACTATTTCTTTATCCTGAAAGAGTTCGCAATGATATGTTCAATATCAAACTCTAAGCCATTTGTTATACGGCAGAAAATGTTGTTACTAAGTGGGTTACAATACTTACACCCTTTGTAGCAAAGAGTATTGAAGAGTAGGCGTTACTACTTGCGACAATGCCGCTTGCCCGGCATTGAACTCTCGCATTTGCTCTGCCGAAACAATTAGCGTCGCGTTGAGAATCTATCAACACTATTTACATTTACTAATACAGCATATAAATTTGCCAATTTTAATGTAGAAACAACCGAGTCACCTTTATTAGTACCAATTACCATTCGTCTTTATTTTTTATAATCCAATAAGGTCAATTATAAATGCTATATTATTAAATTTACCTATATATAAAAATTTTAACGGTAAATTCAACGTTTATAATATGATAGCCATTGGCTCACATTATTTATAGTAATGTCTTTAGACAAATTCAAAGATAAACGAAAGCGAATCGTGGATATTGCTTGTATACGTACACTATAAACAAAAAACAAATTTGTTCTTCTAATTGTGTTCAATTTGAGACACGTGTTACATTAAATGACAGAAAGGAATATGTACAAACAAGCTCCACAACATTGAGAGTCAAGAGAAACAAAACGATGGTTATCCTGCAAAATCATTCGTTGAGGTGAAGCGTATTTACGTATAAATTACTAAAAAAACAGCGTGCTCCGAGTAACGTAAGATGATTAATAAAGCTTCTTCTTAGGGTTGGTAATCAAAACGTATTAGAATGCTCAACTAACAGAATTATAACTTATACAAAATGGGTGACCCCATTAATAAAAAGTATTGGTATTCTCAGAACACTTTTTCCATGTTCAATCTAAACAGCTGAATCTCTTCTAAAGGGTGCATTAATATTAAGAAACAATTAAACAAATAATTGTTTAGCACTTTACAAATATGAAACATACTCGAATTCATAAATGGTTTTAACAAGCGTGTCTTTTCCGTAACAATACAATTGTCATGGGGAGAACTTCTTTCAAGATTGCATTTATACTTAGAATAGCAAACCTTGACAACAATTAATGAATGAAAGGTTATATAAACGCCATGATTGTGGCAAATATATTCTCAACGCTTATTACAAATTTGTAATTTAACATTCATTATATTTAAAAATAATAGAATAAAATTTAAAATGTAACAAAGTTATAAATATTTTCCCGTAAATAGGACATTATTATTTTAATAAAAGACTTCATTGTTAATTGAGTTACGTAAAATAATGTAGATTAAACAATTGAAATATAAAGGTAAAAAAAACTCGTTTCCAAAACCACTTATCAAATTTGCTATTTCAAATTAGTTTCAAACATAAGTAAACTATTGTAATCGCCTAGAAACACTTGCATATTTATATTTGCCTATCATTCAATATATTAAATGAAGTGAAAAAGTTAAAATTATTCGTTTCATTTTAATTATTCTCGAGAATTTGGTTTAGTTTATCATATACCTATATCACATAAGAATACATAAATTTATTGACAGATCAAACTCTTTATGCACTTAGTCGCAATCAACTAAAATAAAAAAGAACCTAAATCCCTCTTTGATAACGAGGTCTTAAAATTTATCAAAATTACATATATTAATTACTGAACGATATTAATGTTACATAAAAATGATACATTTTAAATGTTACCGTTACACGTCAAATTAACTTATTACCGGTGGTTGAGTTTGACGCAATATACAATTGGAGTCGATTTATATTTCATGTATCGTTTTTGCCTCACTTGAAATGTGGGTGTCGAGGTGATTGCGGCAACTCGTCGGGTGCGCGGCGGGGCCACACCATCTTTGCGTCTTAGTGTCCATATCTATATGAGTGGATGTGTAATGGCATCTTCACATTGAGCAACTGGTCGTTCAAGGCGAGCTGCATATTAAAAATCTAAACAATGTTCGTGTTTGGAAAGCGCGACACCTTGAAGAGTGTTGACCACACATTGCGTTGGGTTGAAATGCGTCCTCACTGAGAGGCCGCCTGCCTTATACTCCAGGGAACAAAGGGTTGATTCATACCCGGATTTCAGTAAAACCGAAAATAACGTTCAATATAAATTTACCTTAGAATGTTGTTAAAACAATAAAGTTAAAACTTGAATTTAGGTCATTTAAGTAGTCAATGTGTATCAATGCCCATCACCTTCAAAAACCATCACGCCACTAATTCTCCGCATTTTATTACGTTATGCAAGTTCGTACGAGTTTAGCTAATCGGTTTTTATTATAAACATAGTCGGTGTATCGAAGCGTTAATCGAACGGCGTCGACCGGTCGCAATCGGCTGTTACAGAAGTGTTTTCCACCGAGGTGGGTTCATTTCGTAACGTAATGGAGGTGAACGCAACACTGGGTGAACGTGATAACCAGAACTTGCACGGTCGTACGGAGCGATGGTGTAGTGTCAAATATCAAACCGCTGAGTAGGTTTAAATTGCAGCGACTCGACAAAACTCTATCCTGAGAGCCATCTGAGACCCACGCGGAATCTTATTTCACTCTCTCAGCATCAGAGGAAATAATCTGAGATTCCTCATTGTGTACACAAACGCTAGGTTGGCACAGCTGATGAAGCTCCCACGATCAACACGTATTGTTTGCGCTGCACTCGAAGGTTTCTGCATCGACTAGACGTTATGAAACTACGGAGGTAGGTGGCTTTGAGGCCAATACGACCGTTTGAGAAACCTTTCAAGTTTAGATTGCGAAAAGTATGGAAAGCTCCTATTTGTCAAGTAACTTGTATGTAAATACTTATGTTGCTCAGTTATCTATAAAGAAGCCTATGAATTTAATAGAAGAGACATTCCGAATACTCTTCACCGTGATCCGACAAACTCTTGCCTGTTTTTTTTTGTAAATTTAGAATTTTCGTGATTGAAATGTTTGTTCAGTAACTTAAAGCTTTTCTAACGCATTATATATATGAGTATGTACTCCTTACAACGTATCTCATTATAATAGTATTTTTTTAAAAGCCAATTTACACGTTAGAAAACAGTTAAAACTGGCCACGTAAAGTTAAGTAAGCAAGTATGAAATATGTAATTTGATTTTTATGTAATAGAAGATATCTAGTTAAATAAGTACGAATATCACAATCTATTATTATTATTATATTATTTCTTAACATGTTAAGTTAGTTTCGCATGTTGAGTTGAAAATTAAATTAGATAATAAAGCGCCGATGTAAGTCGTTTTCATGTGAAGAATTACCAGTCTTTATAAAGTAAATATTAGCATGAACACCATGATAATCAGAGGCTAATCTTAACTATCTACATTTTTACGTTACATTACTTTGAGGGGATTTGTGCACATGCGTCGTGGTACTAAGAACGTTGGCTCATTTCTCGCAATAAAAATCTCGTAGTAAAAATGTGTATTCTCTCTGCTAGATTAGAAGCAGCTCTCGTATCACAATCGTGGGACATTAAATGTACCGAAATGACAACACATCCCGTTGTTTTTTATTATAAGCGATATTCAATTATAAATAAGAGTTTAGGTATTATTGTGTGGTGTATCGCTTATTGCGTGCAAGCGTGGCAATTGTACGGTCCGCCGCCCCACGTGATTACACGCCTTACTGACCAACTAACAACAAAAGAAATAGCAAAACCTATGATCGTAACAAACATAACACTAATTATTGGCACTAGTAATGCCCTACGGTTTCACTGGTTACAATTGCAAAGCTTTAGTTTACGTTCTGACTACCTCGATCAGGAATAACAAAACTTATTTCGAAGGAATTATTAGAAGTGTTTGAATAGTTTTCATTTGCGCCTGAAATATAAACAATAAACCTGTTTAAAGTATTATTATGATTAAAATCAAAATAAGTAAACGTAAGTAATGATGTCAAAATGAAAGACGGAACCATCCATTATAGAAATGAATTAGACAATGCACCTTAATCTTGTTATTTGTCCTAGAGCAGAGTTCCCCAAACTTTTTTGTGTCGTAGACCCCGTGCCATGTTTTTCCGTGTTTGGTAGACCCCCTACTTACCTGATATTGATTTCCTGTAAATTTCTAACTGTAGTGAAGTTTAGTGATAAAACTTAAAGTAAAAACATATGTTAACTACTCAAAATAAAATTTTGTATCTGTTATGTAAAATATACGTAACATTAAATAAACATAAAATAAACTATAAAT
>DWON01002309.1:0-21057 GCA_018251015.1 Phocides pigmalion okeechobee
TTATACAAGAACTGATTTTGAAAACTTTAAATGGCTCTCCTGTAAAATTAGGTATTGTAAAATTATATGTATGAAATACGGGCGAACACAAATGCTGTATTTACGTCGTCGCTACAATATCTCGAGCAAAAATAACGTCTATGTAGATACTACACAGATGTTAGAAAATATAACATTTCTGTGAATTGTCTGTGTATCTGTAGTCTAGAGAAAACAGGTCCAGTTTAGTGCCGCCTCCCGCAACGCTGACTTAACGTTATATACATAGAGCGGCGCATTTCAAAGTGTTAATATAACATACGGCGTACCTGTTGTTATTATTCCGTCTACTCAAGGTGTCGCCCGCGTCGCTCTCTCCGCCGCTCAACACGTCCATACTATTAGTGGATTCCGATACGATGTTCACTACAAAAGAGAACATAAAACGTAAAACATAATAATGCAATAGCAACCGCGGGGAAGTGGGGAGATTGAGGTATGGCACGGAATTTCGAGTGGAACTGAAAAGAATTTCAAATCTTGTACCATTACTATAGCGAGTAACATATTTTGCAACTTAATATATTTCTTGATAAATATTTATAGTCATTTTTTAACTGAAAATACTTTCTAAATTCATAGCCCTTCGAAATTATTCTATGCTTACGTATCATGTCGCTACTTTAAAACAAAAGGGCCTCAAATGTAAAATATTCCAAATTCTTTTTATTGTAAAAATTCAAATTTTGTCGATCACATATCCGAATCATTACATGTTTCGGTAGGAGAAATGCGGTTGCCGGCTACACTTTGAAGCGAGGCGACCATCTTAGTCCTCAGGAGTAGCAACGTATGGACATTCGAGCTCAGATAGGTTTTGGGTCGTATTTGTGGTTCTATGTGGATGTCTATGTCCTACGACTACTTAACGTCAGGTGGCTTGCATGCTCGATTGCTTCTATTCTAAAATAAAAAAGAAAATCTTTAACTCACCAGTCACATTGCCGTCGGCAGTGTCATAATCAATAATTTTTCCCAACCGTTTGCCCGCTCGGCTAATCGAACCGTTATCATTGCTATTACGATTATCAACATTATCAACACTCCCAATCCGACTATCAACACTACCCACTCTATTCTTTAAATTGTCAATTCGACTATCAACACTTCCAACTCGACTTTCGATGTTATGGACGCCATTATCGTTACTCGCAACTCGGCTATCATTATCGTTACTCGCAACGCGGCTAACATTATCGATACTCGCAACTCGATTATCAACGTCATCGTTACTCGTAACTCTATTATCTATAGCATCTTTACTCGTAACACTGTTATCAACATCATCGTTACTCGTTACTCGGTTAACATCATTATCGACGTTCGTAAGTGTATCGACATCGTGACCGTTATCTGTTCTCTCGTTATCGTTGTCGGAAGGTCGGTTATCGTTGTCGTCTCGGTTGTTCCGCCGTTGGAGCGCAGTGTACCCGTTGTGCAGGGAGCGGGGCACGATGGGCGTGGAGGAGAACAGCGGTGCGCTTGACCGGTCAACATCTGAAGTCGGCGACATGCATAGACTCGCTGACGACACCGTCTTGTCCTCCTCTGGCGAGGTACCATCTGATGAATACATTTAATTTATTTAATTTGATGTATTTGATTCCACGAATACATTTTAATATATTTCATTTTTACTAAATAACAACTATTTTGGAAAAGAATAAACGGTCCATTAATTTGATACATGCAATATTTCTCGCAATTATCTTTAAAAATACACTGTACACTTCTACATTTTCTTTGAAGTAAATAAGTAAGGTAGGCTTTTAAGATGCTAAATAAAAAAAAATAAGTGCAAATTAGGAATTGGTGTGTAAGTGTTTGGGTAGAAGTGTGAAGAATTCTGCAAAATAATATTGAAATGAAAATTATGTAACATGAATCATTAGAAATATCTTGGCAGCTGTCGATTTCATTGATTAAATTTATTTAAATTCGTATATTTCTTATTTTATTCATACGATATTGTAGCAAACAGGTACGCAATCCTGTCAGTCAGAAATTTATACGACCTACATGTTACCAACGAAAATCAGTAACTGGTAATAATTAAAATTATTTGCAATTACAAGAAAAAAAAATAAAAATAAACGAAATTCAACAACCCTATCGTATCCACACCTACATGCTATGAAATCAATAACTGCCAACATGAGATCGTAATAAAATTATATACAATTTCATGTAAACGCAAAATAAAAATAAACTAAATTCCTTACGAAGCAAACTGAAAAAGACTAAAAACATTAACAATAAAAAACGCAAATTTTAATTTTTAACACAACATAACCAAATCAAAATCAATTCATTCTAAATTTGGACGACGATCAAATAAAATTAACATCCAATATCAATAGAAAATACAAAAAATACACGAAAATATTCATTTATAATATACATAAAACTTACATGTCCATCCCTGGCTGCATTAATAAATAAAAAGTCATGGTCGAACTCAAAAGAAAAAGAAACAAAAAAATATTAAAATAATTGACAACAACGATTTTTATTTTTTAATTTATTTATTGTTTAACTATCCCCAAACGCTGGGGGGTAGTGTATTGCGGGGGTACCGTACACTTACATTATACATATAAATTCAAAAAGGAAGTAACATTCCAATCTCTCGAAACGATAAATAATACTTGACAATAAAATTGTACGTTCCGATGGTGGAAAGGCATTAGGTAACTTATGTAAATAAAACATTTATCATAACTTAAACATTCTAAAAAGTATAATAAATGCAATAGGGCATAATAAATGCAAAAGAGCGAGCAAACGCTACAGCATTTTCCCAACAAAACATCTAAGTCTTACACGAATTAATCTTACACGAAAAAATCGTCATTTTAACTTTTGCTACGAACATGCGTATATTTGAAATTATCTAACAGCTAAGTCATACTGAGGTCCTTCACGGAGAAGTTTCTTCAAGTCTCAAATTCGAATTTGACAACTTCAAATATGTGTAAGAATTACTTACATTATTATTAAAAATATCTTTTTACGATAAAAATGTTAATAGTACTTTAACTCAATTGAATTTTGGCAAAACCTTTACAGATTTTCTGTTATAAGATTTCTCTATTGCCAGTTAAAAAAAATAATTTAATTAAGAGACGATATATCAGGTACATAAAGAAATAGGATAAGTTATCACTAAGACATGAAAATGGGAAATATTAACGACTTATTATTAATTAACCAAAACAATAACAACAATAATAAAACATTAACAATCATTCAGTTCTCAAAGTTCGTTATAACGTTTTTCAGTCGTAAACTTACAAATAATATATTTATTGCCAAATGATACAATCGTACATTATCCGACTTCAGCATCATCGGAACGTACAGTACAATGAAATCGTAACGTTACAGTCTATACGGATTGTACAATCTCAAAAGTCGAAGTACTTAAACGCTAGAAATTATTACTTTAATTTTCAATATCGTTTTTATTGCACTAACTAGGGAGGCACGGGTACCTCTTACATCTATAAGTCTAAAATTTTTTCGCTCACACGACCACGCATTTCGTTATACGCATTTTTATCCGATAACACTAAACTGGCGTTTAAGGTGCCCTTAAAAGGAAAAAATATAAAAAAATTACAAAATAATATTTTTCACACGAACAGAAATTATTTTTAATCTATAAAAATATCATTATTTTGTGTCAAATTACAGAAACCAAAAAAAATATATATAGAACAAAATCTTCATAAAACATTTTTCTAACTCGTTCAATGAATCGAGTCGAGACATTCATTTTTTTTATAATTATGAAAGAGTAAGAAACGGGCATGCAGGCCACCTGTTCTATTTAAGGATGGACGCGGATGCGTTCCTACTCTTGAGAACTAAGATAGTCGTCTCCAATAATGTTTGTCCGGCAACCACACCTCCCCAACCGAAACACAATACACGAAGAACATGTTGCTTTACGGCGTGTTATGAGGGGGGCTGTGGTGTCGCCCCGGGTGACCTCTAACTCCTCTACCACCTTTAAATTAAATTAATTGATTTATATTTGACTATAATTGCACTATACTGGTCTATGGTAAGCTTTATGGTTTGTTTATTTACCTCTTTGTTCAAATGGATTGTAACGGCAATACACAGTATAGATTTAAGTAGCCAACCAATGATTAAAAAAACATATAAATTTGAAAAGTAAATCTGTGCGTGGATTTAAAATTATTAATAGTTGTATATACACTCATAACCCTCTTAAGATTCCCTATGTGTACCATTGACACACTCAAAGACATTACACAGACACCCAGACCCAGAACAGAAATCGAATTATATTTAAAAAAATAGAATTATATTCATCAAAATTAAATCAATCACATTTTTCAAGTTAGTATTTACTATGAAAGCTTTAAACGCCAGTTCAGCCTATCAAACAAAGCCACGATAATAGATTTATTGACAACCGACATCAAATTGAACACCGCGGGCAGTGGGTACGGGACAACCAAGCTATTGCCGAGAAAATGTCATAAAAATAATTAATAATTAATTAATTAATAATTTGTCACACATATATAACAAAGAAATTATTATTATATATAACAGGATTACAAATAAAGGAACAAATACTTTTGAAACATTAAATGAGCAGATATCATGTTCTAAGGATTTTTTTATTTACTTAATTTAAAGATCGTCAACTTTCAGTACACTACAATATATGAAAAAAGATATATTAACACTTTCACTGTGGAGCTTATATATTATTTCGCGTCAGCGGAAGGCGGCACTAAACTGGGGCAGTTTTCTCTAGGCTGGAGATTCGCCGACACTTCACACAAATATCGTTTTCTAGCATCCGTGTAGCATCTACGAGTACACAAACGTGATCGCCCGAAGTCTTGTATTGCCTACGTATACACAACAAAGATTTGTACGAACACATCATGTGTGTACAAGCCGCATGCGTGTTACGTCTAGTAAAACACAGCAGTTATGTGTCCCGCAGTGAAAGTGTTAAAAGATCGCCAACATTCAGTACACTATTTCATATGAAGAAAAATACATGAAAAAGTGAGTCCAGCTTAATGTTAATATAGACGATGTTCATCATGCATCATGATTTCAGAATAACGTCGAAAATTAAAGATATTTATTGAAAAAAAAAAATGTTTACAACATTTATTACGAATGGCGACAAAGCTCTCCCTAACTCCCGAAAAATTGGAAATACAAGACTTCCAACCGCATCCAACATGTCGTTCTATCTACTAAATAACGAGTAAGACTAAAACATGTGATCTAATATAAACTCTCTCTACACTGAGCAATTGTAACGTATTACATTTGATGGACGTAAATGGCTTGTGTAATCAGAAAGAGTAAAAGACAAAAATATCGCATGACCAACAATTTACGAACCTGTTTGTGGTATAATTCGTAAACTTAAAATGTAAACGAAAAAATAAACGAATAAGAATTCTACTGAGGCTAAATGAAATTCACGAATGTAAATAATCGAAATATCGTTTATCAAGAGCAATATTTATAAATTTGATCTAATATATAAGAAGAAAAATTTTAACTTCTGTTAATGCTGTCTTCAATATAAGTATAAAAACCTAAAATTAATAAAACATTATAAATCTATAGCTAAAAGCTGAATTTAGAGTCCAGAAATTTTGCAAATATCTTCTTTGTATAGCGTAAATGATCAACCGATAAAGGAATCTTAGAAATTCCGACCCTAACAGGGTAAAAATACAGCTTCATGACAACCAGAGACAAAACTAGTATTATGAAATGTGAGCTTAACGAGAGTTCACTCAGACCAAATATAAATAATTATATTACGACTAGTAATTTAAACTTTGGCAGCATTTTGAACTTTGTACTCCAAACAACAATAAAACAAATTTTATTAAATAAATAACATTGTGTCTTAGGAAAGATTCATTAACTTCCATGCAATCACTTCCATATTTTCAATCACTGCAATGAGTTGTTGACTAGCAAGCATATTTTCGTAAAAAATAATATTTTTACATCCGTATGATAGAAGATTAAAATATAGAAATAAAACATCATTATTGTATAATTTCAAACGAATGTCATCGTGGAATCTGTACATTTTACTGCGAAACCAATTCTCACGATCAATGCTATTCTAATTACCAATATTTGGAAACAGTTGCATGGATCTAGGTAACAAACAAAAAACGATTTGGAAGTGACCATCGTCCATGCGACTGACTACAAACGACTTGGCCATGACCACGAACCATCCAACTGACAATAAACAATTTAGCCACAACTACAATCCATTTAACCGACAGTAAACGATTTAGCGTCCACGATCCAAGCAACTTGTTCGCAATATTGGCAATCAGACAAGCGTTGATTGTGAGTAACCGTTACATAGAAAAAAGGTTATCGTTTTATGAAATTAATATGCAAAATAGATTTTACGAAAGTTTAATAAAAATAACGATACATTGAGTGTAGGGAACAGGAATGGCCCGGATTCGTCAGTGCAATTAATACGTCACATTAGTTTGTCGTCTGCGCAAGGCGTTTAATTATGTAATTTTATTTACTTAATTGTAACATTAACGACAGAAATATGCGTCGGAACTAAGACACTTAGAGCAGAAACGCTAGGGATATAGTTAAATTCCTCTGTACTTTACGATTAACACGAATACTAGAATTTTAAAGGCATAAAAATCTCAAAACGAAACACACGGTTATAACAAAATTATCGTAATATTCATCTATAATAAAGGCTATTCAAAAAATGTGTAAAGACTTATTTGGCAATGTTGCAATAAATTGGCAAAGTATTCAAACACATTATCATTGCATCGAATGATTATACTATGTTACAATTTTTTACCAAAAACTATCAATCATTACTTTGTAAATCATATCGTAATATTCTTAACAATCAACAAAAGAAACCAATGGAAATTCTCGTCAATAAGTAAAAAAAAATAGTTTTTTTCTCAAATTGTCGTTTCATGTAATTAAGATATCGATACTAATTGTACATAAAATTAAACAAATCTGTTTTTGCTATAAAAAAGCATACATTTCAAAAACAAATTATAATAGGTATTCTATCTACTGACGCCGTGAATTCGATGCTTAATAATAATAATTAAGAACTATGTTCACGCACACACATGTAGATATTAATTAAATCTGAATACATCCTACACTTCTGACTATTACACACGTTTAATACTAAACACCAGGTATTATTAAAATTGGATAAAAATCATTATAATAGTTTGTCAAAAAAATTGAGCAGAATCGGCACAGTGAATTCAGTGGGTTCCCCAATAAATGGTAAAATAAATGCAACGATGCAATCAATAATGAAAAATGTACACCGTCATAATTAAATGCCTGAAAACAAAATCAGATCTAGGATCTCACACAAAGTAAATCACAGCCGTTACACATAATACCTCTTTGCGTGAATAGTATAACAAATATATATTTATCAACCAACAATAATATCATTAGGAAAAATTGGCACTACATAATCTCTCCGAACTTGTGTTGTAATGTCGGCTAAGTAAATGTAAAGAGCCAAAATAACACTCGGCCGATATAATGAAACAGTCAAATAGTAATTGATTTAAGTTGAGAATACACTCGATCAATACACATACATCTACATCTAAATATCTTAATAAGCTAAATGTATGGATAAATCCGCATTAAAGTTTACAGGATAGTAAAGGGTCCTACTATCCGGGATTGGCACTATATATTTTATCTAAATATTTAAAGTGAGGATGTAAATATTCAATATAATAAGTATCCTAATATTAAATACCGATAACAATTGCGTATTAGAATTTAAACTTCGAAACGCATAGTGAGTAGCACGCTCGCATACCGAATAATAAACGACCATTCAACAATAAGGGAGTCTACGACTGGGGAACTAATAATGTTAATAATTTTATTTAAATGCAATTAATCATTCTCATCGTCGGAGCACAACGGCGGCGGGAGCGTGGAGACGTCGAACTTCTGCTCGGGACTGTCACTCGAGGCTTGCGAGTCCACGTAATGACTGGAATAGAATCTCTCCACGTTGTTCAAACTAAAGCGCTGGTCGAGGTTTCTGGCATAGTGGTCGTCGTTACCATCCCTCCCTTCTATCATGTCCTGATCGTACTGCGGGTAACATTCCTGGGTTTGGAACATGTCGTTATCTTCGTAATGTTCCGGGTATGGGCTACCTCTGTACGCTTCGTACTCGTCCTTATCCTGCGGCAACTCTGTATCAGAATAAGCCACTGATTCGCCGCGGTCGAATAGGTAGCTACCAGATTTAGACATCTTTGGGGCTCTCTTAATCGTATCTATTGGATAAGCGTAATCGTCCGAGTCGTCCCTATCGCTCGGCTCGTTGTAGAACATAGCCCTCGGTTGATGCTGACCAGAGGGTTCTCCTAGTGACTTATCGTCAGATTGTCGATATGTTGCAGTGGACTTTTGCTTCTTTAAAGATGACTGACGGCTACTCTTATTAGAGTATGACATTCTTGGAGGACTGTCTTCCGGAACATATGGCGGTTCCTGGGTATCAAGATACGGATGTCGCAGTCGACCCAGCCTGTCAAAACGGGGGAAACCTATTTCATCCTCATCAGCGGAAGACCCAAAACCTTGGAATTGTACTGGTGCTATGTGAGTAAGAGGGAACTTCTGGGATTCATAAGTTGGGCTTTTATATTTCGCGTATTCGACTTGTTCATCGTCCTCGGAGTAACTTACAGGCTCTTGAATATCGTAGTTTTTAGAGTCTGCTTTAGACATTTCCGAGGAACCTGATTCCACTTCTGGAATGTAGCTATCTGAACATTCAGAGCTTTCCATTCGTCTTAAAGAGTCATCAACTGATAAGAATTTAACAGCTTGATGTTTATCGCTCTCAGAAGAATACTGACTCTTTGTTGAGTCTTCCTCTAAAACATCTTGTATTTTTTCTTGTTTCTTACGAGCGCCGGTTACCTGTTTCTTACGTCTAAATGTTCTCATTCGCTCACGTGGATCTCTTATGACATCCAAGGAGCTATCAGTGTCGTTACCACTGGGTGGGCTCTTTAACGATATATTTCTTACAAGCAGCGATTTTTTGACGGGTGCCTTCAAAGGTTGTATAGGTGGAGATTCAGAACTCAAACTGCTAGAATAATATGGAGAACACCTGGAAAGAGGAGTCTTCCCAGATCTGTCCAAAGCTTTCTTCTCTTGATATTCCCTATGCACAGAAGGTATCTCCGGTACTGCTATGACAGGCAAATCTGCTGAACTGAGATAATGTTCGTGGAATGACCAACTTTTAGGCTTGCTTCGATATTGTTGTGATGTTTTATATTCCTTAATTTGATTTTTGGAAAGAGTCTTGTCATCGTAACTTGCGTGTTTTGCCAATGGTTTATAGTCGGATCTTATAAATTGGCTACTACTTTCTTCACGAATGATGTTAGAAAATTCTTGACTTTGATAACGCTCACTATGCTTTTCTTCCTGACTATAAAGCTGTGATGGAACTTCTATATCTATCTCAGGTTGTGGTCCTACAACGTAAGGCTTGTAACCACTGTCCTCACTTTGACAGCGAGTTGCTGGTCTCGAATATCTATGAGTTTGTTCTTCGTAACTTAAACTCTTTGGCGGTACTTTTATGTACCGTTCATGAGTCGCATCATGTGTAGGAAAACCTTTCAGTCTTTGATCAAATCTCAACACACCATTTGTATGTTTTTGTAAACTACTTAATGAGCTGGAACTAGATTTATCTGATTTATCGCTGTAACTAATCGATGAAGATTTGTCTGTCTTGCTAACATACGACGCAGTTAATCTAAGAACGGGTTCCTTTGATTCATGACATTCTTCTTTAGTTGGAGATTTAATATCAGTAATATCCACATCTATATCCCGTTTTTCTTCTACATTTTGAGCAGATTCTTTTACTACGGTATCATCTGACTTTGGATCGTCTATTTCTTGTTGATCTTCTCGGGCAGTTGCAACAAGTGTGTGACTCGTGCTGGCCGACCAATCAGATATAGACTGAGCTAACGTCAAAGTACTGTCACTTTTAGTGCCAGAACTGCTATCAACACCTTTTCTTGAAATAGTAGTTTCAGAGCTGCATAATTTATCGTATTTGATATTTTCGGAGCTTTTATCTAGACTACTGCTCTTAGAACTAGTTTCAGTTTGTGAGCCTATTTTGGGTTTGGGTTCAGATTTCTTGCTTGCATGTGAAACTGAATAAATTTTTGCTGTTGCATTTTCTGATTTCTCGCTTTTTGGTACAGAAACTGCTGATATGCTTTCAGAAGCTGATAAATTTGCATATTGACGAACTGTGTTTGTGCCAGTAGACCATTCAGATATGCTTAAACAAATAGAAGTGTCTTCAGAGTGCGAACTATGTGTACATTTTTTTTGTGGTAGTCCAATTTTAACAGTACCATCTAAATCTGTGCCGAAAGAGCTTGTTTCTTCCTCTGAATGACTGCTATGACTGCATCTTTTACAAGTTCCAGCACTACCAATACTCAGCTTTGCTACTGCTCGGACAGTTTCTTCAGCATTGGTTTGTGATAGAAGATCATCTATAGACGTATCTGAATTATTTGATCCACACGAAAATTTATGAGTTCCGAGTTGCGAAAACCCTTTGTCGAAATCGGGTGATAATGATTTGCTATCACCACCAAACACGTCATCTGTGTACAAGTGATCATCTTCAAATATTGGACTGTGATTAGTTGGCGATTTTTGTGGCTGACTTATAATTACTTTTTCGTCAATGTTACTTTTTATATTGAAAGACTTGTTTTCAGCACGTGAACAACACGATCCCATATCTCCCATCAAACAAGTCGCTTTGCTTATGGTCCCGCTTAAACATGATTTATCATAACTAGGTACAACACCTTTATGAAGACATGTAAATTCGTCGTGTTTCTCTAAAGGATCTACCATGTATCCCGATTGATCGTAAGGTATAACTTTGGGACTTTTCTGCACAGCCTCTGCAGAAGGCTCGTTTATTTTCTCGGACTTTGATTCAGGTACATCTCTTTCTAAATCCTCATCATTATTTAATGTGTCACTATCGTCATCGGAACCAATGTGACCTTTTGAACTCTCAGACTGTATGGTAACTTTCAAAGCTTGTTCTGGCTCATTGCTCATGTAATAAATATGAACTTTTTCCACAATGGGTGTCTCTAAAAGACTAGAAGGGAGCGAAGGCCATTCCTCAAAATCACTTGATTTTTGTCTAGTTATTTCAGGAATATCTTTGGGTGCAGCTTGATGTGGTAATTCGGGCAATGGCCAGTCTTCTGAATCCTGACTTTCACTAGACTGCTTTGATTGTGCCCGCAAAGGACTGACCCTCGCCGAGATTTCGCCAGATTTTTTAGCATCTAAAGTTTCATCTATTTTCTTGCTAATCTTTTCAACGTCCTTCTTAGCTTCTGAATACATTTCACTAATTTTAGTCTGATCGATTGGAATGTCAGGCATTTCGGCTGAAGTTCTTCTGTCTGTATCAGATATATAGGCAACATTAGCATTGCTCGGTGGATCAGAACTAAGACTAGCCTGATGATCACTTGAATTTAATGATTCTTCGTTGATACTTTCGGACCGCGAACATGCTTTAGTTGAATCTTCGTCAGCACTAGTTTTTTCTGAGGCAGTGCTTCTTTCTGATATGCGTGATAAAGTTCGGCCAAAGTTTTGACCATAACCAATAACGACGTCAGAAGCTGATGATGATGTCGCTGGATATAGAAAATTAACAGGAAAATCATTTAAGTCATCTGTGAAATCTGCTTCAGTGGAATCTTTAGAAGTATTCGATGATAGAGGTGGATTTTTAGAGAAGGTTTGAAAATCGTCTAGTAACCGCTGGTTACTGTACTCAAAAGCATCTTTGTTAACATTTAAGCTTTCATAACCCTCATGATCTTGAGGTATCCACGCCTCTTCAATACTAGTGCTATTTTCACTGCCTGATGCACCGAAAAATGGACGCCAAGTTGGTTTTAATTCCTCTCCACGTCGATATGCTTCACCTAAGGACCCTGAAGTAGATTCGGTGGTTTCAAAAGATCCCCTAGACTCCACACTTAATGATCCCCTCGAATCCATGCTGGATTTTGATGAACTCTTTTGCTCATCCAGGCGTCCCTTCCTCCTTGAAGACGAATCATCGACACTTAAAGACCCTTTAGAAGGAGTAGTCGTAGTTGTTGTATCCATGCTAGACTTAGATGAACTCTTTTGATCGGTATCTTTCAAAGCTCGTTTTTTCATGAGTTCTCTTTCAAACGATGACGTTATAACATTTCCATCATCGTCGAAGTCAATAGTAGTATTTTGATCTTCTTGCGATATGGTTATGGCAATTTTGGTTTTCTTGACGGTCCTTTGAAGTTCCCTCTTTATATCTGAATCTTTTGATGCAGCGGATTGACTAGATTCGGATTCTTCTATTACACATTTACCTATTTTATCTAGAGCGCTTTTTCTGACATTGGGTTTCGAAAGTTGTTCTACTGTTTTATCTATACTTTCTGAACTTGACTCAGAGTCCGTTGGAGCTTTTTGTGAATCTACTTGACCTTGCTTTTCTAATGTTGGCGTAGGTGATTTTCTAGTGCCATATTTAGCAGGACTGCGAGGACTTTCAATCCGACCCAATTCTGGTATTGGTGAAGGTGATTTAGAATTCGATTTTGAGTGTTCGCTAGATAAGGTATGTTGAGATACTAAATGTTCTTCGCCGTACTCCATTGCTTGTTTAAGTTCTTCTAAACATTCTCTATCTTTTTTGTTCAACTTTTCTATATCCTGAGATATACCTAACGGTCTTGCAATAGAACAGCTCACACTAGATTCATCATCAATTGAGCTTCCTTTGATGTTTGCGCTTGAAGGACTGACATCTTTTTCTATGCTTGTCCAGGAGGTCGATTCTGAACTTCTTGATCGTTCAGCGCTTAACTTTAATAACTCAGTGCGCCTTGATTTGGTTGTCAATAATGCTTTATGTTCAGCTTTTTGTTCAGTGGGAGATACGTCGTTAGCGCTACCCGAACTACCAGTTTGCTCTCCTGACTCGGACTTGTGTATAGATTTTGATAAACTTGAATCAATAAATGGAATATTCTCAATAGTAGGACTATTTTCTTGAGGAGGCGTTACTATTATTTTATTTTTATTTTTAAACTTCAATGCCAAATCGACTGTCTTTGATGGGTCTCTTGCTGGTCTCGAATCACGATCAGTTTCTGTTTCAGAAAACACTTGTGACATTGATTCGTGCTTTAGGAATTCAACTAAGCTTGCTGAAGATTCATCAAATGTGCTTTGCGGATCCAGTGGCTTCCTAGTCCTACTTGTTTTGTTGCTTGTATCAGAAAGTGGTAATTCCGTGTCAGCTGTATATTCTTCATAATCAACTGTCATCCAGGAAGCCGTGTCGTCACTTTTGCCCCGGTATAATTTTGACTTCTTGTCCTTTTTAGGAGCTTGGTCTTGATCTGATGAGCTGTCTGCGTCGATATAAGGAAGAGAAATACCCAACATATTACTCTCATCTGACATTTTGAGTTCGCTTACTTCAGTCAAAGATTCTTCTTCACTCGTTAGTCTCATTACTTCTGGTTTCTTTTCGGTAAGCAAGGTATGTAAATCCTGGGAACTTTTGCTTTCTTGCATTTCAGTAAGTCTTTGTTTATTATATATGTCAATTTTCCTTCGTTCCATAATAACAGTTTGTGTATCATTTTCAATAACTGTGTGTTGAGAGCTAGTCATCCATTCTATAGAGGAATCATCTTCAGTTTTTTCTTTATAACTGTGAGACGGCGATCCATCTTTTAATTCAGATTCTTTATTCAATTCTTCTTCCGTTACTACAGAATGAACGTCAACCGTTACAACTTCTTGTTTGAAATGCTTAGCGGGAATCGGTTCAGACGGTGGAGGTTCTGTAGACGGCGTAACATAATTTCTATCAAGGCTTTTTGACTTAGCTTTAGTGTCCAAATGCACGTCAACCTTCCTATCCAAGCTTTTTGACTTAACACTCGGGTGAACTTTTTGATACACTACTTTGCCTTCAATCTGTTGCTTGATTTCTTGTTTTTTAGATAACGTTTTAGGAGATTTTTGCAATGCTGCAAGATCATCTAATTTGTCTTCCAAAGATTGACTTGATTTATCATCCATGCTTTTATTTATCTTATTATTTGTTTTGGAAGTCTTTTGGTCTTCGAAACTTCTACTGATTTTACCACCTAACTTATTGTCCAATTTCTTAGGAGACTTGGCAATAAAAACATGATCTTCGGCTTTGCTGTTTATTTTAGTTTCAATTATTATCTTATCTCCTTCAGTTTTCACCAGAATTTTATCTTCAGGAGGAGGGAAAGGTGGCATTGTATCCTTTACAGGACTAATTAGGGTCTTAGTCTGTTTTAAAGCAGCCTCAAAGAGCAATTGTTGTTTTTCCTTACGCTTGGCAATCTCTGTATCACTGTCTTCTTGAGATTTAGTTCTTTCTTTGCTACCACCGCGTTTTACTTCCATTTTTTCTAGTGATTTAGATTTTTCTTTCGATGCTTTCTTTACCGCTTGCTCTAATTCCTGACTCTTAGCACGGGCTATATCCAGAGGAGGAACAGTTAGAAAATCTGGTCGTTCCTTAAGAGAAGACGGCAATGACTTCTGCGTTTGAAGTGATTTTACTCTCGTCGCATTAGTATCAAGAGATCCTCCTTTATTTAATTTACCACTAACCTTTTGCTTATCATCTTTTGGTTTCAAAGTTAACTTCTTCTTTTCTTTTCGTTTTATCCTTTCTATATCAGGCACTATTTGGTCTTCACTTAAATCTGATAATTTTCTGATGCTTCCTCTCGGAGAGTTTAATGAAGATGTCGGTGACCTTGAAGGTGATTTAGATAAGGGCGAGCGTGATATGGGAGATCGACTAAGCGGAGACCTAGACGGCGACTTAGCTTGAGATTTTATTTTAGTAAGATCATAACGTCGCTTAAACGATCTCGGGCGACGTTGTTCAACTAAATCTTCCAGTAACTTAAGTTCTTCATTATCAATAACAACTGACTTTATTTCTTCAGGTAAATCGCCAGATTGTTCTTCTTCAACTTCTTCAATTTTGTCAATTGTCTCTTTCTTTATTCCGTTAACCCTCGTACTTCTATCTTCTATTAAAGGTTTTTCTTCCAATATTTCTCCTTCTTCGTTAATATCTTCAACAGTGTCATCTTTAGAGGAAAATGCATTCATAGGTGGTAATCTATGTAATTGTATAACTGGTGTGTCCAAGCTCTTTGCTCTACGACTGGCTGTCGGTGAATCTTGGGTAGCTTTTTGACGTTGCAAAGAAAACACGGAGCCCTCAGATAGATTTAACCTAGCATGAGCAAAGAGAATAGGAGTACCACCAGTTTTACGTAACATTGGTGAAATTAATTCGTCCCGTAAACTTTTCTTAATGTCCAATTTAGTGAATTCTCTTTTCTCTGGTTCGCTTTTTTCTTCAGACTGTGTACGTACACCAGTGACTTTTTGAATCTCCATGTCAACTAAAAGTTCGTCATCAGATTTTAAAAACTCCGTGCTTTCTAATATCGGCGAGGGTATATTTTCATTATACTCCCAAGTAGAGCTTTCCTTGCTAGTTTGTTTCAACTCTGGAGCTTTTTTAATTGCAACATCGTCTTCGGAACTTGGAATTGAAATTGATCTTTCAGATATACGTCTTAATTCCGTCGCGTTACTACTAGTGTCTAAAACTTGAGGATTATATTTCGCTTCAAGTTCCGCTAGTTTACGACACTGAGGGGGAGAACCTTCTATTTCAGTTGAACTCATAGTTTGCCCTCTATGCCAAGCTCCGGAAGTAATTTTGTCATATTCCAATTGTAAGATAGGTTCAAGATCTTTCCGCGATTGAGGTGGGGAAAACTCTAATTTTGGTGCAGCTTCAGTAGTACCAAATACATCATCCGAATCAACACTTTCATCATCTGACGAAAAAGATGTTATACGAATTTTATTATTATTCTTATTTTTTACTTTCCCGCAAACTCCTTTTTTACCGGTTCCTCTACCCTTTTGACCTCTTTTTGGTGGTAGTTTTTCTGATTTAGATTTAATATCGGCTCGTAACTTTTCGGCTGCTGTTAGTGGCTTTGGTTCCTTAGAAATTGGAGCCTGAGAAATATTTCGTCCATTAATAGTAAACTTAATGTCATGTGGGTACTGAGGTTCCTGCCTCATGCTATCAGTTTTAGAACTTGTGGCTGAATCACTTTCAATTTGGCTTAATTTAGAATTTAATGTTTCAAGTAACACAGAATCTAAAGTCTTAGAAATATCCCTCTTGGGACTTGGTAGGAGTTGCATTTGGCAGCTTTTGTCAACTTCTAGGGTAACTGGATTCACTTTAGATAAATCGATATTTTGAGTAAATAGGAAATCACGACTTTCAACTTCCAAATACTTAGATACATGATCCGATTGTATACTGGATCTTGGCGATTTTGGTGACTTTGGCGATTTTGGAGATTTCGGTGATTTTGGCGATTTTGGAGACTTGGGCGACTTCGGTGATTTAGGTGATTTAGGTGATCGCGGTGACTTCGGGTGATCATGATATTTACATCTTGGATGTGCGTTGACTACATGACGACCATTTTGAGGTGGAAGCATTATTATATCAGGCGGTGGTCTCTTATCATCCAAAGGCGATGGTGCCGTTCCATTCATAACGTGTCGCTTATGAAGAACATACGGAATATCGTAACCGTCATCTATTGAATTTTTCGTATCGACAAAACCTGCTTTGAACGCATCGAATTCCTTGAAATAGTTCTTTGGAAGATCAAAAGGTGGACGTGTATCGGGATGTCTCGAAGGAAGATCAAAATGAGATCGTTTAGTTGCAATAGGCGGTGCACTTGGTATTTGTCTAAATATGTAATCTTCGTCACTAGACTCAGCTGGAGTTAGATCTATGGATTTTTGATGCATTAAGACATGCCTTCTGGAATTAACACTGCTAAATCTAGGTCTATTAGCCAAGCTATTTGGATCACTCTTTGTTCTTTCTACAGTCGGATGAGTGTAAGGTGCAGCATTATCAGCAAGACGACTACTTGAACTCGTTTCAAGGATCAATTTTGGATTGTATTCATCAAAGTGTGTTTTGGCCATCAGCTCCTCTTTCAAATTTTCCTTCCGAACAATATGTGTATGAACTTTTCCACGCATTGATTTATCGAATTCAGATTGTAAAATTGAAGGTGTCCCGGATTGCATTGCAGCTGCTTTAGCTTTATTTTTGGCATATTCAATACTATCCATCGCTGGTAAAATACGAACATTTACTTCAGATTCATTTGAGGATTCCTTTACTAGATGCGATGTTGGTGTATTTTCTTTACTGGTCGACCTGGTCAGTGACTCAATTTTATCCTTGTCAAAGCTAAACACAGTTTCAGAAGAACGACGACGTTGATAGCTATGTATCTTAGCAGCCCTGTTATTATCAATTTCAGTTTCCAAACCCAAAATCTTTTCTGGCCAAATATGTGTTGTGTGTGGATGAATATCTTCTTCCTCTGTGGATATTTCTTCAATTTTCTTAGGAGGACTCAAATCGGTGTAATGGCAATATTGCTCAAGTTCTACATTTTGCAGACTCGCTGAATGTACCGGTGCAGGTTCCTTGTGTTTATTATTGCTTGGAAATGTTGAATATGGAGTGGGAATATGATAAAAATTAGGGGAAGTAGCAATGTTGTTGATAAGGTCTTCATGAGACTTATCAAAAAGTGTTTTCTCCCTATACTCCGGTTTTTCCATACCAATAAATGTAGATTGAGTATCATAAAAGTCTTTGCCAGAATCGGGGCTCGACGATGGCGATATCGGTTCAAATGGATCTAAATAAGCATTTTGAATACTTGTAACGCTGCGACGTCTAATACTTATATCTTCGGCTGCTTCATACAAGTTCTTCTTACAATCGTAATAATCAGATTTAGAATCTTGGCTCGAAGTTCGCGAGCCAGATCGATCTGAGCTCTTACTTTTCAGGGTTTCACGGGATTTCTTACTGTCCGTATGATAAACGCTGTCACGAGACTTCTTACTTGATTCTGCACTGCTTTTAGATAATTTCGAATCATATATATCACTTTTGGACTCTTGGCTAGAAGTTCTAGAACCGAGAGCCCTTTTAATTTCCTTATAGAAGTTACCATCAGACCGAACGGACAACTTTTCGCGGGGCAAGACTCGCGGGTCGTCCAAGAGAAACGGATCGAGCGGAATGTCGTTGTCGCTTTTGTACTTTACGCCTACTATATTAAGATTAGTCTCCTGATCCTCGCACTCCGACAGATGGGATATCGACTGGTCGTCATCTGAGGGCAGATCGTTGCCGGAGTCCAAGGAGCAGGAGCGCGTGTGGACGACGGAGCCACGCGGGCGGATCCTCGCGTACCTGCGATTCTCGGAGCACTCGTCATCGGAACGCTCGATGACCTCGTAGCTGTCGTGCGAGATGTCGTCCTGAGAGCCGCTGCGGACGAAGGTCGGCAGGTCGAGGCGTGGCTCGCTGATCGCACCCGGGAAGCTAGAGGAGTACGCGCGGCCGATCATCTCGCGCTGAGACTCGATGGAGCCGCGGTCGCCGAACACGAAGGCGAGCGTGCGCGCATCGTCGTAGCGCGTGACGGGCGAGTCGACGCGGCGGCCGGCGTGCGGGCAGTACGCGTCAAGGTCGGCGAGCATGCTGCGCGTGTCGCGCTTGGCGTCGCGTCGCTTGGCGCGCCCCGCCTCGTCGAAGCTGAAGTCGCGCAGGTTGCGGCACGAGGCGCTGCGGCGCGCGGCCGGCCGCGGCGGCGGCGACTCCGCCTCTTCCAGCAACAGCGAGCCGCCCGAGCGCGACGAGTGCGTCGAGTGCGTCGACGGGCACGCCGAGTACATGTTGCACTGGGACAGCTCGTACTCGAGCCGCTCGGACGACTTCTTGAAGCTGCACGACTGCTTGGCGAGCACGAAGTCCGGGTAGACGCTAGAGGGGGGCTCGGCGGCGGCAGGGCGCGTGGCAGTGTGCGTGCGGGTGTGCGTGTGAGTGTGAGTGTGCGTGTGCGAGGCGCTCTGACCTGGCGAGGCCGGGCGCCCACGAGGCGGCGGAGTGGGTGCGCGCGCGCGACCACTGCCGCGGACATTCGCCGTCCACGTACTCTCCGGAGAAACCTAATACGACCACATAATATTGTAAAGCAGTACATATTATATATCCGCCGTAAATAAATAACTATATATTTATAAAAATCCCATACATAGCTATCACAACGCAAATTTAGCAGAGTCTAAATATGATGGCCAGACAGTTGATAAACACATATACATATATTCTTAAATACCATTACATCCAGACACAGACAAATAATCGTGCTCATCACACAAATATTTATCCTGGATAGAAATCAAACCCTCAATCTTCCAATTCATGAAATCACCGTAGCCATACTTTTGATTTTTAAAGCCTTAAGGCAACAATATCGTTCTCGTAAAATTTAATATTAATGGAGTATTTTAATATTTCAAATTTAAATTTCAATTTAATAACGAGTAAAATTTAACAAAAAACTTACCAATGGTGTCGTCGTCCGATGAGGCAGAGGCGAACCCTCCGTAGGATGATGATTGACCTCTGCATGGGTCACTACTTCGGGACCCACCTGCAACATCACCAAAATAATTAATTCACATAATTCCTTACTCCTCACATAATAATAAACATTAAAAACGTAGTTCCCAGTGCCTAGTGCGCCTTAGAAAATGTGCAAATGATCATTCGTGCATGAATTAACAAGTTATTCGAAGAATAATAGATTTGACATTTATTACCGACAAATAGATTTCAATATCGTAACAAAAAGATTTTGAAAGAAATAAGATAGTGACTATAAAATGCGAATATTTAATGACAACGTCACGAATGAGTTAGGGTCCTGCGATTAAAGTAATGATAAAAATATTTATTTTTTAATAACCTCACATGAATATTGCTGTTAAAACAGTCATGCTAACCATTATGTGTAGTTATAGGCATATGGCAAGACTCAAAATAGTGTATACGGTACGCGTATTATAACTGTGCCGCTTTAAAACTTAGACTGCGTCGGGTCAGTGTTGCGGGAGGTGGCACTTTACTGGATCTTATTTGGCTAGGCTGAAGATACGCCAACAATTCACTGAAATATTTTATTTTTAGCATCTGTGTATCATCTACGAACACACAGACGTAATGTCCGCCTACAGTCTTGTAGCACCGACGTAAAGACAGCACTTTTGTTCACCCGTAATCCATACAAAATATTCACAAGTGAGCCTTCATATATGAAGAGACGTTCTATTTAGACATAAAGTGCTTTTTTCGCTTTAACTGTCGTTGGCTCGTGAATGAACGGCTCAACAATGCATAATATTATATGCGCTTGCGTTATATAATTTTCGACGTAATTATAGACTAATACGTCGTAATCGTTCGTAACAAATTTCAGAAGTGCACAGTTATAATACGCATACTACATATAAAACTACTACATATACAGAAAAAAAAAAACATTTTCAATGAACTAATTGAAAATGGTATCTACCATCGAAATCCATCGATATTTTATTACAAGTTGATCCAATTATTTTTTACAAAACGATAAATTTCGTTTGCCATATAGCTATACATTTTCCAAAAAGTCGAGAATATTTAAAAGGACACGACAAGATGTTAGATGTGAAAATTGGAAAGATTAGACACAGATATAGCAGGCCAATTCCTAATAACTCTTACGATTTGTTCGCTGTACAGTTTTCGGAGCTGAAAGAGAGAAACAAAAACGTTGCTAAGTGATGTGCTTAAACGTCTAT
>DWON01002310.1:0-21053 GCA_018251015.1 Phocides pigmalion okeechobee
GTTCTACCAATTGTTACACCCATAGTGAGATAATTATAATAGTTTGTGTAAAAAACTTGTTTTTTTAATATAGTAATCTTTTATATTTCAATTTTATATATCGAGAAATTTAACGCGATTCTTTGTTTTATTATAAACTTAAAATAAAACAAAGGCGTTGAAACGGGAAATCTGAAAATTATAGACTAAGTTGTTTGTGGTATGACAATTATTTGTCTATGGCCGAGTTCCACTCACACTTGACTCTTATTTTTATCTTTATACCAACATAACACACCCACGTATCTCGAACCACATAATACTTTCAGAATTCTTATGTTTTAGCTTTGGAATGCTTCACGTAGGTGTCTCACATTCGGCGAAAAGCTACGAGCGGTTGGATTAGACAGTAGTCAGATACTATGAACACATAAAATACTATACAATTCTATAGATCCTCAGAGTCTCAGAAAAAGTATTTACATAATAAGCTACTTTATACAGATTAACTATTAAAAAGTCAAATAATGGAGTTCAATTATTGATGGAAGTCGAAGATAGTGGTGTGTTACTTTTTTATCACTGACTGAAGCGCTCGTATATTCACATCGAGTCAGTCTTACGGAAGGCGGCACTAAGCTGGAGCTGTATTCTATAGACTGAAGATGTGGCGACAATTCACTAAAATCTCGAAATATTTAGCATCCGTCTAGCATCCACGTTGCACAACAGACGATGCTTCCTTCGCGTTCTTGTAGCTCCGATGTAAACACCACTTTTGTGCGCTCGTAATCCATAAAAAATTGACCGTACAACACATGTGTGTAGTAGACGCAAGCACGTCACGCCCAGAATTACACACAAGTTTTGTAACCGCAGGGAAAGTGCTACGCTTGAAGCTAAATTCTCCCTTCAGCACAACGCTCATCGCCAACAATACTACGCGCCAACGAATCGTAGAAAGCAACATTTTATCTTTACGAGGTGTTAAAACTTGAAGTGTAACTGTAGTTCTTTCCGTTTAGAGGAATAAAGTACGCTTAAAACCTTTTCAGTGGGCTTAATCGGTTTACGAGAGCTTTTGTATCGTTGATGAACTATTTTAAGTGTTATGCGCTTTTCGAAAGTTTTTATTATATCTGTGACAATGAGGGCACGCGTATGACGCGTCACGTATGTACGTCTAAGACATATGTATGTTCCGCTTGTAATGTGCGAGCTTTAAGAAATGTATTGTATTTTTAAAAAACCTTTTTTATATACTATTTATTTATAGAAAAAATAATCAAGTTTAAGAATATCCCCTCAGGAAATTACGCAGTTCTAAGATATTCAATTAATTTAGGTTTCCTTGGGAGAGGGAGAGGGCCCTTGTATGGAATGCAACATGCCGCAGCGGAAAAGTGTCGAGGGCTAGCGCTACGGCGAAAGACTGTAAAAGAAGCAAAGCGGCGCAGATATGTTCCACTAAGCACTGATTACGTGTTTGATCCGCTTGGCTTTGGCGGTGGTACCGCCCCGGGGGAGCTCTAACGGCTCTACCACCTTTAAATAGGACCTATTCAACATGGGAATGCGTCTAGCGTTCTTGACACCATATCCGTAGCTACGGACTCCATTTAGATTTAGTTTAAGCTTTTATTATAATAAGTGTGATTTTTTTAATTGTAACTAAAAGTTATTTTTTTTAACTTTATCAATTATATAAAAAAAATCTGTATCATCTCAATAGACCTTGAGGAAATTTTTAACCATTCTCAAATCTAAACAAGCATGATTCATCCTGTAAGTTACAACTATTTACCCAAGCTATCGGTCGCCAGCTGCAATGAGTCATCTCGTCACGTAACAACAAACATTGGTCTGTCCGTACGGATAAGATAGGGAGCAAACATTTGCCTTCGTTACAAAAACTTAAGGGCTGTTTGACCGATTACAGTAACTTTTATCAAGAGTTCACCTCAGCGATATGATATGTGGAAGTATTTATTTATATACGAGCTTTTGCCTGCGACTTCGTTCACGTTTACAAAAATTGACTTAACGTCTTTATTTGTTGACCGATTTAGACGAAAAGAGCACTAAATGTTAAGTGAAACCTATCACAATGTAATCCTGAAAACTGCATTCAAATCGGATAAGTCGTTCCTGAGATTAGCGTGCACAAACATACAGACAAACAGACAGAATGAAAAAACATTCTTTTGGGTTCTCTTGCGTGTATAAAGGGACCCCATTATGATTTTTAAATATATTTTCCATATACAGACAGCTATCAATTACTGTTTTATAGTAATGTAAGAATATTTGTCTGTCTATCTGTATATACATATGTATATGTCAATCATTTGCGAAGGCAGCGACACATCTTAAAAACATCGTATTTTAAGGAGACGATATTTAAACTTCCGATTCTGAATGTACTCACATGACGTATTACTGTTAGAGCACATTTTAAGTCTAATGGATGGATGGACAACCTCAGATAGGATTAAAGTCGGATCTATCGAAGGCTAAACACGAATGTAGATGCGTTGCTATTCCTTAAAACTAAGGATAGTCTCTTAGTGTAGTAACCACAATTTTTCATACGAAAGAAGAGTTGCAACAACGGATTATGAGAGCGGCGGCGAGATTCAATTCGATCTAATACATATTAACTTAACATTTCGACTGCGGCGCAGATATATATGATCGGGTCAGTATTGCGGCGGCCCTAAACTGGAGCTTATTTGATTAGACTGAACATGCGCCTACAAATTATTGAAATATTGTATTTTTAGCATCTGTGTATCATCTACGTATACACAGACGTAATGTCCGCCCCCAATCTTGTAGCGCCGACGTAAAAATAGCACTTTTGTTCGCTCGTAATCCATACAAATTTGTCCGTACAACACAGGTGTGTAGGAGCCGCAAGCGCGTCGCGCCTAGAATTACACAGCAGTGTTGTAGCCGGAAGAAAAGTGTTAGCTCAAATAAAAACAGCTATTCACAGTCAAAAAATATTTAATCAAAATGGACTCGTAATTAAAAATCTGTTGCACAGTAAACAAAGCAAAGTAAACGAGATTTGAATAAAATGTTTTAACTATTTCAGTTCATTCAAACAGTTTCGCTACTATTCGTGGAAAACAAAAAACAATGAAAAAACAATTGTTTATGCTCTGAACCGATTTTATTCGTTCAAACTAGAATTTATTTGAAACGTGAAGTTAACATTTATATTCCGCAACTGTGATCATAGTACTAACCGAAATAGACCGATATGTTCCGGATAAAATCGATAGATATCATAAAAAACGTATGTTTTTACTGAGATTCGAAGAGTATTCTAAAATGGCCGACGACTACTTTTATTTAACATATTCCTTGCGCGATACACGAGTGCTGTATATTACGTGGCGTAACCCACTTGCGGTTTGTACACGCCTGTTGTGTACATACAAATCAGTATGGATTACGGGTGAACACAAGTGCTAAATTTACGTCAGCGCTACAAGACTGCGGGTAGAAACAACGTCTATGTATTCACAGATGCTACACGGACGCTAAAAATACATTTGTGTGAATTGTCGGCGCATCTTCAGTCTACAGAAAACGGCTTCAGTTTACTGCCGCCTCCTGCAACCTTGACTCGATATAACAATGTAAGTGTAAACTATCCAAAAAGCGCGACACTTCTAAACGCTTCATCGAATTTTAATAACTCAGGATCAATATTCAAAACTGTTGACACGAAATTTTACGGGTGAACAAAGAGTGGAAACCAATTTATCGTCGAATGCAAACCTAAGTAGATAATTTACGATCTTGACGAAAAGGGGTTGTTTGTTAAAATAAAAACTGGAGCGACGCTTAATTTTTTGTAGCATTAGAAATAGAGTCGAGAATCGCATTTATCACGTGTGTTCATTTCACGCGTATAAAATGTAATAAGCGAGATAAATTCAGGGTGGAAATCTGGATCTTACGAATTTCGACCTTAAATCTTGGAGCACAAAGCATCTTGTTGAATGGTTGATAGATGAGCAATTTCTGAGGATATTATGAATAGAAACGATACAACCCCTGTTTGGCTAGAGTAGGGTTACCACGATAATACTAAGACTGGACGTAACTATTTTTGAGGCGTGAGTTTAGTAGGTCATAATTAAGAACAAGTTATTGCTAAGTCCGGACATTATCTATGTTTGAAGGCGTGAGTTGTTTTGTAGATCATAATTAGAAACAAATTATTGCTAAAGCTGAAAATTATCTATTCTTAAAAGCGTGAGTTATGTTTACGTCATTATTTTGTAGAAAATCATAAATAATTAGGAACAAATCAACCCACAGTTATAATATAGTGTGTAATAAACATTATAAGCCACTTTTTATGACGAATTAAGTCATTTTAGAACCCATAAATCCTTGTTCAATTTAGCCCTGACCACAAGCCACAAGCCAACTAGTTCAAAATATCGGCAATTAGAAAGCGTTAATCGCGAGTACCCGTTATACCTATAACATATTGCAAAAAAATCGCGATGATGTTAGTTTAAAATCGTATAAAATTCATACAAATGTCAGAAGTTACAGCAACGCTAGGCATGCCCAGGACAAGCTTTCCGACTGAATATGAAGACTGTAGTTTGTCCTTGCAAAGCCGTCAACTTTGCTACCCTACCAGAAGGGGATTGTATCAAATAGCATGTTGCTGCCCCAACGCATGCAATATTTATTGCACTCCTGCTTGCTTTCGGGGTAGCAGATTATGAAAATGCAGTTGCAGATGCTAAATTTATTTGCGGCAATAAATTATAGTAAGCTGTTATTATTTTAATAAAACCGAATAGAATTAAATCACTCCGCTAGGCTGTTTATGGTTGCATTGTTTATTCAAGGGTGAGTGTCTTATTTTTGATGCCATAAATTGTAAGCATAGAAAAAAACAGTTTTGTGGTTTCTCGAAGTTTCGAAGCTTCACTTTTACCAGCTCAGGATTCCGCCATTGTACCTGCAAAATAAAAATTAAAATTTGTATAATGATTATGTAATTTTTCTAAGCTAAAAACATAATGAGGAGGAAACATTTTTTGTTTGTTTGTTCTTATTCTATAGTAGCAATATTATAAAGACGAAAGATTTCTTTTTTTTTATTTGTACGAAATAAGTTGCCAAAGTACTGGACCGATTTTAAACATTTTATTTATTTTATTTATTTATTTATTCATTTATTTAGTTAGTTACAATAACAAAGTGAATCACCATAACAATCATCAAGTACACTGAGTAACACAAAGAACAAGACAAGTGTCGCCTCAATTATAGGTGTAAACAGCATGCTTCACAAATAATCTTTTCACTAATACAAAGCTACGTCAACTGAAAGTAATATAAACTATATTTTATTGTTTGTCTGTGCGTTTGTGCGCAGTAATCTTAAAAACAGCTTAACCGATTTTAATACGGTTTTTGCTATTTTGTCGCAGTAAATTTCACTTAATATTTAGTTCGTTTCATTTGAAACGGTCTATAAATGAAATAAATATGCCAGAATAAATATTACGGGTGTGTCCATGAGAACATATTACTGTTAGAAATTTGGAATAACCCAAAAATTAAAATCTTAACTTCTTCGAATCTGAAACCCATGCTACAGACCAGACTTTCTACTCTTATATAATTTTTCTTGAATACATCACAATGTTTTCTATCGAAAATTTGAATATTCAAAATTCATTTTAAATTCTTCATTTAATCCACTCTGATTTCATTCTACAGTAAATTTGAATATTCCAATTGTTTCGTTATTTTAAATTTCATCTTTTAATATTCACTGAAGATGAAATTGGACATAACGAAATTTGGAAGATGAAATTGATAATAACGAAATTTCAGATTTCAACATCAAAATAACGTAATCTTCACACGTGTCTACATTATGCCATTTTGGCTCACAAATGCTCTACTGTGCGAGGTACATTAGTTCAAATGTACGTTTGCATTTAGCTAACAACTAGCTGTTTGCCCAAAAGCCTGTTAGGTAATGGCTTGTAGGTATTCTAGATGCGATCTTGAGTGTTCACTGCGATTGGATTGTATTATGTTAGGACGGGAACTAAGCTTCTAATAAAAGTACCTATTATTTAGACCGCTGACGAAATAAAACTCTGTAATACAACGCGTCTACGTTAACACAGTAGTAGAAACGTTCACTCGGGGATGTACCGCCACACTCATTTCGATAGTGAAGCGATAGTTGTGTATCGGCAGAAAAGTGTGGTTGTATGGATTACGGACGAACACAAGTGTTGTATTTACGTCGGCGCTACAAGATTGAAATTGGACATTACGTCTGTGTATTCGTGTTTCGAGTATTTGTGGATGCGACACTGATCCATACAGATTTGTACGTACAACTCAGGTATGTACAAGCCCCAAACGCGTTGTGCCGCGTAATACACAGCGTCTAAAGTCGATGAATTGATTTTACATTGTAACTTTGGCATTGCCGTGACATAGCCGTAACAAGCCATGCAACTTATGGCTTATTCCCAGCAGCAGTGATTTCCAGCAGGATGTAAAGAGTTTCTAACAAATTTAATGGTCCATAAGATACCAAAATCCCGTTTCATTTACGTGGGCGATGCTGTAAACATGCAGTTATCAACGTAGTGGTGATCTCGAACGAGGCTCGTTTAGAGCATACACGCCACGCCTGGTACTTGAACCCGGGACCTCAGATCTGAATCAGTTACTACAATGTATTAACGCTTTTGTAAGGAAGGTTTTCTACTTCTACAGTGATCGATACTTTTGATCGCTTAAAGATTCGTCACGATTTTCTAAAATACTTAACAAAATAGAGTTTTACGCCATCTGATGATATTTAGACCTTGGCGTCAACCGAAATCTCAGTTAACACTTCCCTGCCGCGGACAACAATGCTGTGTAATGTGCGGCCCAACGTTGTGGCTCGTACGCACCAGTGTTGTACGGACAAATCTGTATGGGGTACGGGCGAACAAGTACTGGTCTGCGCTACAAGACTGGGGGCGAACATTACGTCTGTGTAGTCGTAGATGATACACAGATGTTAAAAAATACAATATTTCAGTGAATTTTCGGCGCATATTCAATAAAGAGAAATAACCTCCAGCTTATGTCAGGTCGCCTTCCCCAACGCTGTCCGATCTAATATATGGGCGCCGCAGTCAAAGTGTTAAATGTAATGCAAGCTACAAAAGATAGTAAAAAGTTTTGGGAGATGATGAAGCAACAGTTTGGCCAGGGAAGTACCTTTGCCGCCCTTATAATCCGCCGTGAAAGCAGTTCTCGTATTCCCGATACAGAGGTTTGTTCGCCTGCTACTTACGAGCATGCGACCATCATAGTCCTTAGGAGAACCAACGATACGACTTCAGATAGAACTTCAATCCTTCCTGTTTAAGGTTGTACGTGGATGTCTATGAGCTGCAGCAAATACTTTACGTCAAAATTTACTTTTTTTCAAACAAATAGTACCACGTTTGATCGACGCCGCCGGTGACAAAAGGGCTGGTTCATATATCACGCAGAGAATTGCGATCGCTATTCAACGCGGGAATGCACCTAGTGTTCTTGGAACTGTGCCGCATAGGCACGGACTCCCTTTAAATTGTTTAGGTTAGGCTTTTATTATAATAAGCTTCAAGATTGTAAACATGTGTATATTTACATATAAATAAATAAATTTACATGGACTTTACGTCATATAGCTTGGATGCTCGGTTACAATTCTTCTAACATCATCGCTTTTGTAACAACTTGATCAATACCTTGGAAAAGCAAAGAATTTTAGTAACAATGAAAAAAGCGTCCACCCTATTCTTCTTTAAGAAGTAAAATAAGCTGCTTATAACTTCGTAGTCGCACAAAACAGTTCCAGGAGAAGTTTCGAGTAAAAACTTCTCCACATAATAAGCTTTTCAACAAAAATCCTATCGGCGTTGTACATTCATTGATGTCGGCTCTCAACTTCGAAACTCATTGAATAACTTCGCAACTCATCGAATTACTTCGCTACTCATTGTCTAGCTTCGCTTCTTGTCTGCTTCGGTAAGTTACTGATATTATAAAATCATTATTGTTCAATACCCTACTTAATATTGATTTTACTTCCTAAAATTACTTTTTTCATGAAGAGATAATTTTAGATCATGGATTAGAAATATTTTGGGTTATTGTTGTACTGTACCGTCTACACTTTGAAGCGAGGCGACCATCTTAGTCCTCAGGAGTAGCAACGCATGTACGTTCGAGCTCAGATAGGATTTCGGTCGTGTCTATGGGCTGCGACTATTTAACATCAGGTGGTTTGCATGCTCGACTCTTCTCATATATAAAAAATAACTCTGAATGACTTTGCAATTATCTATATAATGTATGTCTATACATTCCAATTTAATTTTCAGGAGTGTCAGAATTTATAATCTAGCTGCAAATTTCATTTCTGATTTTTCACTGCTAATAACTTCAATTGTAAAAATTCAATTTTCACTTCACATCAATTAACTATTACGTGACAACGAGAAATTAAAAAATATTCTTCTGCAACATGATATCTAGAAATAGAATTGTATTTATACAATGGAGTGCCACGTCGTGACAGTTTTAATTAGACCTTCGCTGGAAAGAGCGTTCTCTGTCTTAGTTAACGTAGCCTTCCGTAAATTTTATTTACCGAAATAGCGAAAACTAAATTTTAGTTGCGTTTCAAAGTATTTTTACGGCTACTTAAGTGTCGGCAAACTTTCCGTATAATAAGGTCTACAAAAATTTTATCGAGCTTCCTTATTGATGGTAGCTCTCAACTTCGCTTCTTATTTGTAACTTCGCTACTCATTGTGTAACTTCGCTACTCATTCTATAACTTCGCTACTTTTTGCCCAACTTCGGTGAGTTATGAAGGCGATGAAGGAACTGAACGGTGTTTAATTTTGCAATATTTTGCAACTTCTGTCAATAATTCGCACGTCTGTTCACATATGCGAAGTTATTTTTAAGTGAAATGGGTCGCTGTTAAATAAACACGCAATTTGTTATGACGTATGATGCAGTTGAGGTATTTAATAATTAAAATTATTTTAACCCTAAATACTAACATAATGAGAAATGATTTTTCAAAAACACGTTTTTATCTCGACGATACCATAAGCAAAACAAAGTACTAAAACATAGTCTAAAAAGAATACTTTCAGTAATAAAGAAAATTTTAAAGGTGGGAGCAATATAGTTCGACCGGGGAGGTACCACTGCCACCCTCATAATCCGCCGTAAAGCAACATGTTCATCATGTATTGTGTTTCGGTTGGGGAGGTGTGGTTGCCGGATACACATTATTGGAGGCCCATCTTAGTCCTAAAGAGTAGGACGAATCCGCGTCCATCCTTAAATAGAACTTCTGTCCTGTTTGAGATTGGACGTGGTTGTCCATGGGCTTCAGTGTCCACTTAACATCAGGTGGCCTGCATGGCCGTTTGTTACACTTTCACAATAAAAAAATGCTTTTAAGTAAGTCTATATGTAAACACGAGCTTTTATCCGCGACTTCGATCACGTGTTACGTAAAGTGACATAAGTTATTAATTTGTTAACCGATTTAAGTAAAATAACACTATATATTAAGTGAAGTCCATCACGATATAATCCTGAAAATAGCATTCAAATTTGATAAGCCGTTTCTGAGATTAGCGTGCACAAACATACAGACAAACAGACTCAAGAATAAATGAAAAAACATTGTTTTAAGTTCTCTTGCGTATATAAAGGCACCCCATTATAAATTATTAAATATATTTGTCATGTACAGACAGCGATTATTTACACTTTTATTACATGTATGCATATAGAAGAATAGATGATAGGTATCTACGTTATTAAATTGGCACACTGTCGCCTAAACAGTGTAATGAATTTTATCATGAGGTTTCATTAGATTCGTCTTATATAAGTAACATGTGATATACAAAGCGGATCTTGTTTCAGTTGGAGAGGTGCGGTTGCCGGCTACACTTACTTACTTAGAAGCAAGACAATTAATCTTCAGGAATAGCAACGCAACACGTACGACATCAATCAGGTTGGTTTTTTGGTAAAAGTGACAAAGAAACGTGCAGGACATCTGATGTTAAAAGGTCTTGCAACCTATGATCGGAAGGATCATGTCGCATCTCAAATAATACCTGCCTGACATCGTGCATAGATTCATCGTTACTCCTGAGCAGTCATCAGGACTAACCCAGTGGTTTATTCAGTTAGTTTAATAGTCATTTTTTTATTCATATTAGTGGAGTATCACACGAGAATGCAGTCCTCCATATATCAAATAGTCACAGGACATGCACATACATCTTGAAGAGGAGTAAATTTCTACGTAAGGCTGTACGGAGATGCGTTGCTGTTCCTGTGCTCTAATCCGGTATCTTTGGGAGTAGCGGTAGTACCTCCCCGGTCGAACTGTTCTCCTTGACATGTCCATATAAGTGGATGCCCGTGGGCTGCAGCGCTTAAAATCAGGCAGCAAGCACACTTTCTTTTTTATATGAGAAGAGTAGCAAACAAGCATGCAAACCACCTGATGTTAAGTAGTCTCAGCCCATAGACATCCACGTACAATCGCAAACACGATTGAAATGAAATCCTATCTGAGCTCGACCGTAGATACGTTGCTACTCCTGAGGACTAAAATGGTCACCTCGCTTCAAAGTGTAGCTGACAACCACGGTGTATTATGAGGGCAGCGGTGGTACCTCCCCGGTCAAACTATAGCTCTCCCACCTTTAATATAAAACCTTATTTTTAACTCACATAAACCTTAAGAAAAAATAAACCGTGATTCGTTATTTAAAATTTCATAATTCAACGGCTTTTGGCCTGAAGTATTCACGATACCGATATTAAAATTGCTAACCAAAAATTCCAAATGAACATTGAAATATGTGAGAGTTGCCGGAAAATGTTTTGCTTCACCCTTTGCTTTGCGCATTGTCGTGAAGTATTAAGGGTTTCATTTTGAAAAAATTGAAGTATTTTTTGGTTCTAACTTGGAAAAATATATATATACCGCCCATTTACCGATGACAACGTAAAATCCTCAAAACATCATTATATCAATAAATCATTTTACTGGCGACGATTTGTAACTTTCGATCAATTCTATCTTTTTGAAAATGATGTAATAATGTTAGATCAACTAATATTGCAACAATTCATGTAAAGATATTATTAGTTTTCAAACTACACGAAGGTGGTACAGCCGTTATAGCTCGCTCGGGGCGGCACCACCACCACCCTCATAACCCGCCGTAAAGCAACATGTTCTTCATGTATTGTGTTTCGGTTGGGGAGGTGTGGTTGCCGGATACACATTATTAGAGGCGACCATCTTAGTCCTGAGTCATGAGTAGGACCGCATCCACGTCCATCCTTAAATAGAACTTGAGTGACGTGGTTGTCCATGGGTGGCAGTGACCACTTAACATCAGGTGGCCTGCATGCCCATTTCTTACTCCATCACAATCAATCGCTTTACCTGTTGTTGGAAACTGTGAGAAAATCCGTTCAGTACTTTTTGAGTTTATCGCGAACAGACAGACACACGCGACGAGGGACTTTGTTTGATAATATGTAGAGATGGCCTTCCGATATAGGTCTGTTGTTTTGTCTTTCAAAATGTTGTTGTTAAGTCTTCCAAATCATGATAATATTCATTTATTTACATACACTAAAAAATTAAAATAATTTTGTTTGACAATTTATGTGTGACATAGCTTCCAATTTTCTTTATAACATAACATTTTTTTTTTAGTGATGAAAATCTTAAAACTAATTAAAATAAAAACCTAACCTAAACATTTTTTTATTTGGATGTTGGAAATCTTTCAAATTCCAATATTTATATAGTATTTACATACACTTAATGACTGTCAAAATTACAATGTCGAATTAATTCATCGGCTTTGAGCGTACTGTTGGCTAACGTTGACCTCGTCACTCATCCAAGGACTGACCACGTTTAATATTGCTTATGTTTTCGTAGTTTTCCGAAAGGTTTAACAACATTTTGTGATTCTTAATTTTTTATATTTACATCATTGAAATTCTGTAGAAACCAAAACCTTAAAGCCGTAAGGTTTGGGTTTCTACGTAGCCCGTGCCCGAACGTTAAAAAAATAACTTTTATGGGAGCTACATTTTTCGATGGTAGGAAGCATAAGTGTTTGTAGTAACCAAATTTAAATGGATTTTAATTTAATATACTGCATTAAAATAATAATTAAATTTATCTACAGCATTAAATATTATAACTAGAACTTGAGAAATACACATGGACGGTCCATTTCGAAATTATTTACAGAATTACTCATATAATTGTAAGTCATTGAAGAACCTAGAATTTAGAAAACATAGAAGGTAGCTGAAAAGTTATTCTTATAAAAAAGAGGGAGTTGACTAATATATGTACAGGGAGATTGACGCAAAACTGAAACCGCTGAACCTACAATCCTGAAATTTTGCAGATAGGTTCCTTATACCACATACCTAAGCACTAACAATGAAATTTTTTGAATTATTTTACGTTATTTTACTTCGAAGATTATATGAAATTTCTTAGTATTTACTCCTGCGCAATTTCGCGAGAAAAAGCTTGTCGGTTCTAAAAATATTTTTGCTTTTAATCTATCACTTGAAAGCATTAAGATAAAATTCAAATAAGATTTTCAAGGTGGTAGAACTACAGTTCGACCGGAAGGATACTACCGAAGCCCTCATAATCCACCTTAAACCATTACTTGTGTTTCGATTGGTGAGCTGCGGTTGTTGGCTACACTTACAAACGAAGACCATCTCAGCCCTCAGGAGTAGGACTAACTAGGACAACAGGAACTGTCAGGTAGGACCTTAGTCCTGTTTTATGCTGAAGAGTGCGCTACAGAGTCAGTTTTACATTAAATGGCTTCAATCGTATATTACTTCTCAAACAAAAAAGGCGCTGATATGGCATCTAAAACTGACGACAATCCTATAACGCGGTTTCTGTGTCATCCATATTCTAAGTACGTGTGTTCGTGTTGTGATTACTATGATGGGATGACTCTTGAATTTCGACACGATAATGATACGTTGGTGTTTGACAGTGAAGGGGAATGAAAAGATGCGTATTGTGGTGGTACAAATTGGTACCTTCGTGCTACAAACATTGCTATTGTGTTTTGAAAACGGCAATTTCATTAGTATATCATTGTATTGATTGGACGTAATAAAACAATGGACATTATATATTATAATTACTTTTAAGGTTTTCATTATTGTAATTAAATTGTATATTTAATGAAATAAAAATAAAGTAAAAACTTTGAAAAAAAAGTTAAAAAGATGCTATATATAAATAAGTATTATTGCCGTATTTTAATGTTTCAAAAGTAACGAGCGTGCAGGCCAGTTGAACAGCCTATGGACAACTACGTTCAACCTCAAGACAAGTCCTGCCTGACATAGTGCATAGATGCGTTGCTACCCCTGAGGACTGATAGTGGCCTCGCTTGTAACGAGCCGAACATATTTCCGATCGAAACAAAAGAACTGCTTTACGGCGGATTATGAAGGCAGCGGTGGTTTCCTGGTCGACTAGTTCGTATACTATATTGCGTATAGTTGCTCTTTTGGCACCACCCAGAAGACATGTAAGGGAAAAAGGGTAAAATCCTACTGACGTGAACAACATTTCAAACCACCAAAGTTACCTAAAATTAATATACTTAAATGTAGAAATTCCATTCCATTATTTAAACTCTTTTCGATAGAACAAATATAAGCTAGAGAAAACTGTTACCACAAAGATATCATATAATAGACTATGTTTAGAAACAAGCAACATTTTTCTAAAGGAACAAAGCATATTTTAGCAAATTTAAATGATACATTTCGGAATGTTAGCGGCTTCTGGCTTTACGCTTCGCTAATATGAGTATTATCCTCATTAAAAACGCATCACATACTCCTAATGCATAACGCTAAACAGATTTAGGATGAGGTTACCCAACTTAAGATTAACTGTTTTCAAACGATTATTATCGCGGGATTTTTGAAGTGAAAACTTCTTTAGCGTGACACGTGACCTGATCGAAAATTCGTAAGACAGCGCGCCGTAGGAGAAGTATCCCCCTCCCTTTCGTTCTTGACGTTTCTTTTCAGTGTGTAGCGGGCAACTGCACCTCTCCAACCAAAATACAAGTAATGCTTTACGGCGGATTATGAGGCCATATTTTACTATATAACTTTAACTCAACATTAACGATTTTTAACGTTACGGCTCAGTATAGCAGTGACCACATGACATGGTCGCCCTTGTAACGTGGGATCAAAATATCGTTACGGTATCTCTTGCCCTTTTTTAAAATAATCTTCCAAAATAAGGGGATTGTTGAGACCCATAAGGATAGGAGGACGCCCGCTGAGATTTAGCACCTAGTCATTTAGAAGGAAACCGAGAGGTTGGAACGTCCGATGATGATGTACCATGCAACTGGTTTGAAATTTCAGCAATTAGAGAGGCAATCCCTTTTAGTACCTAGTAAAATTGAAAAAAATACTCTTTTTAAGAAAGAACCTTTTATACGAGAAGAGTGATAAGTATGCAGGCCACCATGTTAAGTGCTACAACTAGACTTTCATGTCTAACTTTAGACAGGACTGAAGTACTGTCTGAGGTTGAATGTGCTCGGTTGGAATGCTGCGGTTGCTAGTTTACAAGCGAGACAAATCTTAGTACTCAGGTGTAACAAAGCATCTACGTATGAACTCAGGTAGGACCTGTATTATGTTTGAAGGGAAACTCATATGTGTATGGCAGGTGGAATCAGTCCTGGTTGAGTGTGGATGTCCATGACTGCAGCGACTACGTAATATCAGGTGTTCTGCTTTCGTTTACATAAAAATATTTATAAATATTTGTATATATTCGTGCCGGCTTTGGGCAGACAACTCTACTCTTCACATATACCTAGAAAATATATAATTTTGAACTAATATTATCGCAGAATTTATACGCTTTACGGGAACCAGTCGCATAGCTTGTGGTCACGGCTAAACTGCAGACGGTAAAAAAGTCGTTAATCGTGTGTACCCGTTACATAGTAAGATTTGTATATTTCTGTTATTTGTCGCGTTTAAGTCGCGTTGAGAGTTATCCAAACAATTATTAAAGATGTACGAAGTCTACCAAAGTATACTTGGTCCGCGTGGTGTACTATAATATAATCTTTTTGGATTCTGAAGCCATTACTCAGCAGTAGACCAGCAATGGATGAACTATGACGTCACAAAGCTAAGAAATATCTTTTAAGCCGACGCGAAATGTGTTTCAGTGATTTTTTGAGCACGTTTCGATATTTGATTTGAACTTGTACAGATCTTCCGGAGATTTGTCAAAGATTGGATACACCTCGCCCTACTGACTCTGGGAGGATCAAAGTGGATCTGAGTTGATTTGCAGAAATTCCTGTGGTATTTTATTGACGTTCAAAAAGAGTTCTGTAAATAATTTTTGAATAAAAATATTTTGATCTTTAACACTTTCCTTGCGACGTACAACACTATTACGCCGTAAAGCGCTTCTACACACCTGTGTTGTACATACAAATCTGTATGGATTAAGGGCGAACAAAAGTTCTGTGTTAACGTCGTGGCTACACGACTGGGGGCGGACAGTACGTCTTTATATTTGTAGATGAAACAAATGCTAAAAATTGAATATTTCTATGAATTGTCGACGCATCTTAAGGCTGCAGAAATGAGTTCAGTTTAGTGCCACCTCCCACAAATCTGATCCAATCTAATAATACCTGATCTATGAGCGTCGGAGTGATATTTTTTTTTTACATTTTCGTTAAGTGCCAGAAATTGGAATCGTTCATCGCTACTCGTTCGCGGTGAGACCAGAACGCTGACCAGATTTAATATATGAGCGTCACAAAGTGATAATTTTTTTGATATTTTCGTTAAGTGCGAGACATTGGAATCGTTTATCGCTGCTCGTTCACGGTGAAACCAGTTCCGAAACGCTTACCTCTGAACATGGGCAAAGCGTACTTAAGTAGATTTAAAGTTGTTCCATTATACATTTCAACTCAACGGAAATTATTTGAAATGAGCACGAAATATTTGGTCCCTAAATTAGCATAATCCGTGTAGGGGTAGAAAGGGCCGTTTATCCCGTTTCAGTACAAACTCTCCTAGTAATGTGTTTAAGTTAAACATTTCTCGTGATTTTTCGACGTAAGGTCATTTGTTCAGTGTGCGAGATTAAATATTAATACGTTACTTTAAGACGCGTTGATCTAAAAATCGAAAGAAGAAAAGTGGTATTTGAACAAACAGTGTCATGTAAAAAAAATGATTGAACTCTTTTATTTTTTTTTAAAAAACTCGTAATGAATATTTAAATATTTGTCATGATTTCTTGACGTACGGTCCTTTCTTCATCGCGCGAGTCTAAATATTAATATGTACTAAAACCTTGTTCGCCAAAATAGAAAGGTCAAAAGTAATATTTGAACATACACTATCGGGTAAAAAAACCGATTATATGTTTTTCCATTTTATTTACCTCATCTAAACGAATAATAATAATTGGATCGGAAAAGTACCATCAACACCCTTATAACCCGCCATCAAGCGTTCTTTGTGTTTCGGCTGAAGAGGTTAGATTGCCAGGTACTTATAAATTAGACAACAAGCTAAATCCTCAGCAGTGCCAACACATCTACATACGAACTCAGATAAGTAGTCAATTATATTAAAGATTTTGTGTGCAACATGCATGGATTGCTTCGATCACACAACATCAGGTGACTTCTGTTCATTTGCTTTCTTTTTCAAATAAAAACGATGGCCTGCGGGCTCATTGGCTACTCTCCAGAATAATGGTACAACTTAATTTAATTTTAAAGTTAGCAACCCTATACAGATATCAAAAATAAAACAAGTTGGCAACCCTAATCACAACAGAAGTAGCTCAACAATAGCCATTCGTAGATCGTCGTCGATGGGACAAGCTGATTATTTCAGTTTGTTTTGAGCAAAAGGTAAATTCAGAGCTCGATATAAAGTTATATCGTCCCTATATTTGTTATCAGTCTGCGATCTCCCACAAAGCTGTTTTAACATTTTAAACTTTTCAGTTTTATTTAGAACTAGCTGTGCCCACGACTTCGTCGGCTATGATTGATTTAAATTGACATAACTGCTTTGTTAACCGATTTCAGTGACAAAACACTAAATGTTAAGTGAAGTCCATCCCTATATAATCCAGAAAACTGCATTTAAATTGGATAAGCCATTTCTGAGACTAGCGTGCTCAAACATACAGACACACAGATAAACAGACAAAACGAAAATCCACTGTCTTGGGTTCTCTTGCGTATATAAAGGCTCCCCATTATGATATTTTATATATATTTGCCATGTACGGACAGGCATCCGTTACAGTTTTACCATATGTCTATTAAACTCATTTCGGCAATATTTTTTATGTAATTAAATAACCAAATGAACGAATGAAGTATACCTTATGACCTTATGTTGACCTTAAATCTGTATGAATTACGGGCGAACACAAGTCTTGTGTATTTGTGGATGCTACACTGGTGCTAAAATACGATATTTGTTGTAGTTTTAAGGTTAATCAACTAGGTAGATTACATACATACATACATTCATACGCACATACACAGATACACACATACATAAATACATACATACATGCACACATGCATACAGGAAAATATTTTAACACGTTTCTCATATTTGAATTGAACTTGTACCAATCGGCTTCCTCGGATTTGTCAAGGATAGTTGGATGCCGCCACGCTCTACTGGCTCCGGGAGGATCAAAGCGGACCGGAGTTGATTTGAAAATAAGTTTCTGTGACATTCTCGGTAAGTGCGAAAAATTGGAGAGTCTTGTTACCGGCGTAACGTACAGACAAAGGGATTATATACTGGTTAAAGTTTTAATGTTATGTACGCATATAACTAGTATACTTTAGAATTTATCACTGCCTTAACGGGGAAGGAGTACGTCAAGATGACACCTCCATATTAGGAGTTCTCCATAAATTTCTCAGAGATGTTTTAAGGCTTATGATTTTGGACTAATATGATAACGGAGTTCATACATTTTACTATGTATCGGGTACTCACGATTAACTAGTTTCGCCGTGACCACGAGCCATGCAACTGGTACTAAATACCGGCAATCAAAAATAAAAAATCGTTAATCGTGACTTTCAAAGGTGCGGAAGCTATACTTCCACCGGTTGAGGTACCACCACCGCCCTCATAACTCGCCGTAAAGCATTACTTGTGTTCCGGTTGGAGAAGTGCGGTTGCCGGCTACATTTTGAAACGAAGCGAGCGTCTTAGTCCTCAGAAGTACCAACATATCTACGTTCGAGCTTCAGATAGGATGATAAATGTTTGTCTCCTTTTTCATGTTATGCAATAAAGTTTATTCTTTTCTATTCTATTCTATACAATATTAGTGTAGTCTGTAGTTAGGTAGTACGTGGATGTCTAGGGGCTACGATTACTTAATCAGGTGGGTTGCATGCTCGTTTGCTCTTCTCACATAAAAAAATCCCGAGTTGTGATTGCGGACCCATGAATCCAAACCTGTCTGTTCGAACCGAAATACTTCCCTCTAATTCAATGGTAATTTTTTTTCACGTGAGAAGAGTAGCAAACGAGCATGTAACCCACTTGATTAAGTAATCGCAGCCCATAGACATCCACACACAACCACAAACACGACGGAAATCCTATCTCAGGTCGAATATAGATACGTTGCTAATCCTGAGGACTAAGACGGTCGCCTCGCTTCAAAGAATATTTGCAGTTATTAAATGGATTTGTTTAAGACTTCCGAAGCAATTACGGCAGCTTAGCAACGAGAAATTTGATCAGTAGATAAAAAAAATATTTATATCTCCGTAACAAAATCTAACGAAATCTCTTTTATTTCTTAGAAATATTTCTTGATTACACATGTTTCTTTACGATATGTACCTAATTTCCAACAATAGGCATTTATTTGAAGGCTGTACAACTATTGTTTCTTTTTCTTTGTCTACACCTCTATTTGTTTATTTTACACTATCTCCTTCTATGTCTGTATTGATTTTTATGATTTATCTTCTACACTCTCCCTCTCTCTTTTTACTCTATTCTACATTCTCTCTCGTTATCTATGTTGTTTTCTGTTTATCTTTCGCATTTTATCTTTTTTTCCCTTTCCCTGATTCTCTCTCTTTTGCACTTTGTTCTCTTTCTCCCTTGTCCTCATTCACTATTTTTTACCCCGCTCTCTCTCTCTCTCTCTCTCACACACACACACACGAATTCTCTTTTTCCCTCTCTTTTACACTTTGTTCTGTTTCTCTAGTTCTTATTCCCACATTTTCTTTCTTTCTCTCTCTATTGATTATTCTCTCTTTTACCTGCGATCACTTTCTATTTTACTTTCTTATCTTCTCAAATTGATTCTTTCATTCTTCTTTCGTATATGTACATATATAAAACAAAATTCAAATATAGCAGCTTTTTAATTAGTATAACTTTCAAAAATAGGTGCGATTAAACCATCGTGGGGCTAAAGCATAAACGGACCCACAAATGAATGTTCCGGTACATATGAGGCGTGTTTAATTTATTAGTTTCACCTTTTCCGTCCCATCGCAGTGAAATGGGAGAATTCTGGTAAACAAATGGCCTGGTTTCCCATGGTGCCCTGTGTCAAATAGACTGGAGTTATTGATGTGGTGGGAACGTGAACCACGGTTTTTGCTTTTGTCTCTTAATACTTTGGAAAAAAAAAACGTTTTTTATTTTATTTTGAGCCTTAAATATTTATTGACAAGACTCATTATTATAAATCAGTTTCTTGGGGATTATTAAAACAAAACAAATAATCTATAAATATACGTACATTTCGCTACTTCAAAACAAAAGGACCACAACGCGGATAGACCTAATTTTACAGGAGAGCCATTTAAAGTTTTCAAAATCAGTTCTTTTATAATTGCTCTGTAATTTTATAACTGATAAACAGGTGTTATACACTTTTAGAAAGATATTTTTATTCTGTTCTTAATGGTTGATTCCGATATGTGACCGACAAAATTTGAATTTTTACAATAAAAAGGATTTTGAATATTTTTGATTTGTGGCCCTTTTGTTTTAAAATAGCGATTTATAGAATATTATAGATTATTATATATACATACAAAAATAGGGTCTGTAACAAAATGAAAAATAGGTTTTACAACAGAACCCTTTTCTCTGCTATAACAGAGATCTGACGTCGTAATAGCACCCGAAGGAATCCGATATAGACAGCTAGACCTCATACAATTATACAAACCTCTGTATTATGAAAACGATAATTAACTTCAATAAGTCCGGTTTAATATAGAAGGCAAAAAGTTACAGCAATATGAATATTTCTTGCCTTTGGAAAACAAGGAATAAAATTGGAGCAGGGAAAGACAAATAACCATAACGGGATCCACAGAAAGCTCCCATTCCACGTGGATACGAGATCACAAAGCGAAGTAGGATAATCGCTGTGTGAGGTATAGGCTACACTGACACCGATAGAGCGACCAGCGAGGTTTTCGTAACTGTTATTAACTTTGTAACTCTACTTAATGTCACTTAAGAAACTTAATTATCAATTCAGTTATTTCACTTTGATATTTATTTGGTTATTAACTTTAATATTAACTAAATCATTATTGATAACTTAGTTATTTGCTTTGTTATTAACTTAGTTGATTATAAATTGAAGATCTTCATTGAATTGAATTTGTATTGAAATAATTTAATTAAAAAAATCTAATCATAAAATTAATTGTAATATTTGAGTTATGTTTTGTTTAATTTTAATTCACTAAATATTCTTTTTAATTTGACTACTACTTTTAAAAGTGGTAGAGCCGTTAGATCTAGCCCGGGGAAGCACCACCGCCATCCTCATAACCCGCCGTAAA
>DWON01002311.1:0-21049 GCA_018251015.1 Phocides pigmalion okeechobee
CTGAACTCATATATGTTGGCTTGTTGCGTTGAACTTGTAGGTGGGAATAAAAAATATACATATACATATCTTACATGATTCTATTTGAAAAGTTGCTACAGTTTAATGGATCTTTTTTATGACAAATAATTCCGTCATACATTGTTTTCATATAACTGATGTTTTAGTTTTGTTTATGCAGCGTACGTCATCAAAATTCCCAGTCAGCATAAATTTTGCCGACATTTCAACAATAATATTGCATTATACAGTTTTATCTTCAACAGGAATCACTTTTGTTCAAAACCGCATAATACTCCGTTCGATAGAGTTTGAGTTCAGAAACTATGTAGATTACCGTTTTCAAACAGGCAGACATGGCGGAGTGAGCCTTCTATAATATACATATAATTTAGTTTCAACTGATGTATAGTTCAAAATATAATTCTAAACCAACTACTGGTTTCAATATTCGTTACTATATACTTAAATGTCGTATAATCACGAACGTGCCTTTGACTATCAACCGTATTTATCTAATCCGTATTGATTTTGTTTGTTTACTCGTGGACCGCTACACCACGCATTCTGACATAGACTTCGGGCTAACGTAAAGTTCGAGCGTACAGACCGGGTAAAGTTCAAGACAAAAATAACTGTCGGCATCTGCAAGCAGAGTACACCGTGTTAAAAAGACAAAATATGATCAGCAAGACTCACTGTCTGGAGACGTTTCCTATTTTTAAAACGACTATCGTAAATTAACGTTAGACTACAATTTGTGAATCGGGGAGTTTGGTATGCATTTTTTCTATTTCAAGGCTGTTCAAACCACGACTTTACGAAGCCAATTTTATTGGCTATAAAAAGTATCTCGATAGTATCATGTGGATAACTTAATTGAAAAAGTGGAGTTCGATGAAAAAACTATAAGAAAAAACACTTTTAGCCACGCTACGCTACCTTTAATCACAGTGTTTTCAACAGCTCGATAGTCTTTGTAGCTACAATATTATAGCCTGGGGATAAAAAAATACAATAATAAAATAAATATGTTAATCTCGCATAATGGTTGAGAATTTACATTCAATAAAATGTTAGACACTATAAGACACCATTAAAGTCGTTCCTAGGGCTGTCATCACCACGACTATCAACGCTAATAAAAATATTTATATACCCTGACCTGATCTGAAAGTTTGCGTAAAATAAATACAATTTACTGTACACGTTTTAAAACTTTTTTAAAAATAAAAATATAATCTTTCTCATTGATTTTAAGCCGTTTCATAAACACTTTATGTGGATTTTTGTATTTATTGTTTATTTTTCAGTTAATCTAGTTTCGAGCGGTCTTATCAAGTATGCGGAAATCACACGGACATTTTATATGAACAGTATCCATCGGCTCGAATATGAATTCCAATAAATCATGGAAAACTGCACTTTTTATGTGAGAAGAGTAACAAACGATCACGCAAGCTATGTGATGGTATGTAGTCGCAGCCCATAGACATCCATGTACAATCACAATCATGACTGAAATCCTGTCTGAGCTCGAACATAAAGACACAACAAGATGCATGGCAGCCTTCATCTATGAAACATTATGTTTGATTTGTTGACATGTTTACTGCCTTATATCATTATTTATATCACTGCAACGTTTAATATTGCCATTATGAAGCAGACATATGTGAAACGGTGCCTCTAGAAAGGTATCACTAAGGTTTCTTCTACATTGACACGTTTTCAATAAAACTCATTAATTGTTGCAAATAAAATCCATTGTGTTGCAACTAAAACTCATCACGTGTTGTAGCTTAAATTTATTATGTGTTGCAACAAAAATTATGTGTTCTATTGCAGTTAAACTTCACGTTGCCCACAGACTGACGCCGTCTATAATTGTGCTGTAGCATCAAATGTTCCAGTTGCTATTCTAGATCGTATGAATTATACCCCACACAGTCGTGACAGTCAAAACTAAGTGAATTTGCGATTATGTGGAAACCACGTGTTACTGTTTATTGATATTATTTTTGGTAGATGCGTTCCAATTTTTTATCAAGGCGTGTGAGGTCCGCGTTGATATTACTAGGGATATTAATATAAAGCCCGTGTGGTATTAAGATCAATATGTGTGTAAAATGTTCTACCGGTTACGGGATGAATCATTCAGTCGTTGATCTCGTTTGGTTAGGCGGTTTTCAGGTTCGAAATCGGAGTGGGTATAAATAGTTTGTGGCGCAAGGTCTCGGATAGTCGTGACGTGCCTTGCAATAAACAAAGACTGTAATCGCAAAGGTAAATACCAAACTATATACCTTGACGAGAAAATTAAGGGTACACCAAAGATCTTGTGCTAGACAAGTATATAAAAGAAAATGTTAACATACAGCAATAGAAAGATATATTTTATTGAAAATATAATAGCATAAGGTTTAACAATATTTCAACTCTGAAATAAGTACGTGGGAGAACTATAGTTCGTAAGGGACAGTGGAACCGATTCTCAGTACCATCACAAACCGTCGTAAAGATCTTTTTTGTTTCGAATGAAGAAATGTGCTTTGAACCTTTTACTGTATAACGGGTACTCACGACTAACGGAAGTCAAATTAGCCGTGATCACAAACCATGTAACAAAGTACCCTTTAATTAATAGTAACATGTATAAGTTCTACGTTGATATAGTTACAATCGTATATGAAGAAATGTGCTGACTACAAATACAAGCCCGGTTACCATCTTATTCCGAAGAAATAGTAGTAAATTTGCATGTGACCTCAGATTACTGAGGCTAGATATTACCCATGGGTTGCGTTGACCGCTCATTTGCTACTCTCCTAATATAGATAAAGGGTCCACAATTGTCGTTGTTACATTGTCAGTCAGACAACGAACTCAAGATACTAAATAAATAAAATAAATTAAAAATTAATCTAAATATTAGCAGAACCAATTAAATTATCATATACCTACCGACTCGTTTAAAACGTAATTAAAACTTTAGGAGTATCGATTGGGGGTACGCGCGTCGCCAAAGTATGACAATGGGTCTAGGTCGATCGCAGACGGTGGCCAAGGTGTATATACATATATACTGCAATACTATATACTACACAATGTATAGTACAACAACGAGCTCATACTGCGATGAACATATATATATGTGTGTGTATCTGTATATCAATCAATATATGAATATGCAAATAGAATTTACTTATTTTTTTAAAGGAAACAAGCCATCGAGTACGGTAAGTACCCACTACTGCCAACCATAGACAGCTGTAACCAACTCCATATAGAAAAGGATTCTGACTTGAAGTCGGTCACAGATGCGTTTCTACACCTAAAGACCAACGAGTCGGCAATCACAGCACTCTACCGAGTTGCTGTACGCTAAATATGGGTTAACATTGAATGCGACGCTCATATATTAGATCAGGTCAGCATTGCGGAAGGCGGTGCTAAATTGGAGCTGCATTCTATAAACTATTCATTAAAATATTGTAGTGTATCATCTACGAACTAACAGACACAATGTCCGCCTCCAGTCTTGAAGCGCTGACATAAATACGGCACTTATGTTCGCCCTTAAACCATACAGATTTGAGAGTACACGACGGTTGTACAAGCCGCAAGCGCGATGCACCAAGTAATATACAGCAGTTGTAACCCGCAGGGAAAGAGTTAAGTTAAGCAGTAGATTAATTGAATGGATTGGTGGAAAATGGAGATACGGGTTCATAGGATTTTTTCAACCAGCCAAACGGTTTCCGACAACGCATAATGACCGTCTACGTTATCGTTTAAAATTACCACTATTTTTACATTCAGCGAGCTAATGTGCGCTTTATACATATTGCATAATTATAGTATGGTAAGTATATACATGGCTACTAGAAACATGTTTGCAATTTTATCCGAATTTCCTTGCTTGTTCGCTTTAATAATCAAGGAAAACTTAAGAAAATCTATAATTATGCCCTACTGAAAATTCGCCGGCTCTTTAATGTTCTCAAAGGTGCGTGCGTGCGTGCGTGCGTGCGTGCGTGCGTGCATGCTTGCGTGTGTGTGTTTACTGCATTTGATATGACTGTAATCTATTTACTTACGTGTCGGACTATTTCAGTGTTTCTTTTGATTAAATTTTCTTACTTTAAGTAGAAGTTAAGGGCTTGTAACGAAGTTAAACAACGTACTTAAAAAAAAAGGAAACAAAATTTAATTTACAGGAAAACAACAGCAATTAATGAACTACTAAGCAACGCACGAACAAATATTTTCGTTGTAAAATGTCTTGTCGCGTATTTGTGTATTTTAATTAATTCCTGTATTTTGCATGATGGTGATCATATTTGCATCTTATTTTATCGCCTATTAACTATTGTAATATTATAATCAAGAGACTTACATTTCTAAATTTCGTTTGCGTTAAAATTTTTCGTGGTTTGGTTTTGCTTTTGTGGTGGAAAAGATTTGTAATTCGTTCAACAAAAGTTTCGTTTAAATTCGTGTAAGCGAATGAAAATTAGTAGTTATATTTTTTTTACTTACATATAGTTTTATTTGTACCCAAACGGTATTGTGAAAATATAGCTCTATTTCTAAACAATGCTATAACTTGAGGTTAAGCAGACACTATTTATAAGTAATATAATACTTTGTTTGCATACACCATATTTATCAAAACAAAATCTGCTATGTTCACATTTTGTAATTTTGTCTATTAAAAGTAAATACTTTTAATGTACTTTTAGTGATCTTACTAATCAGTTTCGTATAAATAAACTGATATGTTATTTTGGGTACAAAAAGACGATCTTTGATGTCTACATATTTATGTATATGTAATGCATGTATCAAATTATGCAGCAGTTTTTTTCAAAGTCTAAAAAGTGTACTTTTTGCGAATAACAAAGATTGATTTGATAAGGCCGGTAATAAAAGAGCTCGGATATTGCGTTTATTTTGTAATTTTAGAACTACCAGACATTTTAAATACATTTATTTATAATGTTTCATAATTGTGCTATTTTCCTGTTCTTTACGATTATAACACACCACAGTGTTCAATATGTTAATTGTTACGTAGTTACTAGAGATAAAATAATAAACAATGAGTTGGCTTCATTAGATCGACCCTGCTGCTTATTTGCGGATGTCCAAGCATCGTGGCATCTCGGCAACGATTTTACAAAACTGTTCAATTCCTGAGTTACTCTCATGTTTCAGAATTTATTTATTTCAGAATTTATGAATGATAAGTCGTGTATCAAAATGCGGGAAAATCTACAAGAAGATATGACAAACTTGAGTATTTTCTAACTTTTTCAACACAAATGTTGTCCTTGTAGCCCGGAACCAGTACATATGTATCTCTTGCTTATCGTAACAGTCGACTAAAGTAATCTTCCGGGATCGGAAGTGGTAAGAGTAAAAGATCGAGCCGTTCCAAGGTAGCGATCCCGGAAAGGACATCACAGAAACTCGAGCCTGTGCTCATAAAACCCTCCGAGGGTCTGTACCCTCGATGGGTTTTTTAATGGTTGAAAATAACAGACAATACCGCTGGAGTGATTCCGGGTACTTTTGAAAGATTTTTCACCTTGTTTTTCTTTACCGTTAAAACAAGTGATAACTTTTCGGATAACTAATCGGAGGCACGTTCAATGGACTGCTCGTATGACGAAGTAAAAATAAATAAATAGTGTGGCAACTCAAATGACTAATCACGATCATTATGTTATTGTTTTATCACGCCACACCGCTAGCACAGATGCTGAACATCGAATGTCATGATCATATATTATATTATCAGTAACGTATTATAATATTTTTTTATATCAATTTATATTTGACGTCATTTCAATGTTTTTAAAGTAATGTCTAGGGATTAATAAGAATCATTTGTTTTGCAACCATTGACACAGTTTGGAAATACGGATATTTTAATAACGCCGTTACAAATTGCACCAGCTTCAATGAAAACTTTAAATAAAATAGCCGCTGTAAAATATTTAAAATCAAATAAATAAAAAATTAAGTATCCACTGCTCCAAATTCTGGAGAAAAGTGTTGGAGAAGTTGGAGAAAAGTACCTGTAATAATAAAGTTTTGATAGTAGTAAATTTTTTGCTTGAGTTATTTCCATAGATGTTAGTGTAAAATTTTAAGTCTTATCGATATTGTCTAGGCAGCAAAACATAAGTGCTAATTATGTTTTTTTATGTATGTAAGTTTATGTATAATTTAAAATTCAAAATTGTAAAAACTCAGAACAAGTAAATTAAATAAGGTAAATACAATTAACCGCAGTATTTCCGGGTAATTATATTGTCTATTATTGAGGAATTAAAAAAGTTATTTACCTCCTCACAACACTTTAAATAATTTATTTGGCTAGATTACGTTTCAGTTAAATTATAATAATTACAACTTAATTCAACATAGTAAAATATATTAATAGGTAATTAATAGCTAGTTATCATTTTTTCAGAGGTTTAAAGGTAAGTTTTTGTACGGAAAATTGTCTTAAGCATTCGTGTTAGTTGCATTAATGTTATTATGATAATTATTATTCTGAAAAATGTAATAAACTAAGCTATATTTTTTATACAATTTTGTTTTAATTATTTTGCTTGAATAATTTAAAATCCTTTGTATTTCTACTTTATTTTCGTTAGTACAATTAGTTTTTACCGAATTTAATTGTATGATTTACGTTTATAATTTTTACCAGCATCGTAATCAATTACCGAATACAATACATATAAATTCAAATCTGATGGTAGTGATTACTATAATTCTTTAACATAAGTACATACATATATATATTATGATAGGAGCAATAAGTACTCAAAACACTAAAATGAATGAAGTTAGAAACGTTACAAAATCTGTGCAGAAAAAGAAGTTCTGTAAAATTTTGTTGTATTTGTACCGTTTTCTTGATAAAACATCATATGATATACTGGCCGCGACCCGCAGTATTATCGGGAATTAGATCTCTCTTTGCATAATTGTCATACATAAAACCGTTTCTTGACAAAACACCCTCATTGCTTCTGACTTTAAAAGATACTAATGAAATAAATACAAAATGTGACCTCAAGATATGGACTACGGATATATTTTCAGTAAAGGTGGATACGATTTAAAATTCAGGCAAAAGTTAAACATATTATAGATAGAACGAAATAATAGAATTATCATTAGCTATTACCAGACCTCCCGAATTATTATTATCATTTATATGTTGTACAGACATGTGGACTTTTCATTCTTATTATATGTATAGAAGTTAAAATAATTTAAGTAAGCAAAACAAAAATGTGAACTTTAAAATTCGCAGCTATATACTTATAACATGACCTATAATTTTTCCGTGAATTGGGAATATCGCCAATTCTATCTTTTACAATTTTTCTTGAACATTTATCTCCGAGCTTGTAGACTTGGACAGACAATTCGTTGCGTAATTTCTTAATCTTTTCAAATCTTATCTACGACTATGGTAAATTATACCTCAAGAGTACCCATTGTGTTTGTCCTCAAATCTTGGATTTCCGAAGGTTTTAGATTTTGGTTTGATTTTAATCCAAAAGCAATTGTAGAAAATGGAAAGTAGACATTTTGACATGACTGTGAACTGCACAAGGTTCTGTATAACGTTCCTGGCTGTATAATTTCACAACTTAAAATATACTACTATTATATTTTAAATTAAAAGTTTATATGATTAGATATCTATTATTTTTTTTATCCTTAACAACATAATGGATTTGCACGAAAGTTGGCTGATAATTAGTTTGTTTCCTTATTATATGTATGTTGCTTATTATATTGGCATTCAAAATAATACTAAATTGTACTTCTTTAAAATAATGATAAAGGTAGGATTATAGCTAATATATAGTATTATTAGTATTAAAACAAGTCTAGGTACGGTAACTTTTCAGCGATTGTCGATTACATCTTTTTTTTTTATAAAAGAGTAAGAAATGGGCGTGCAGGCCACCTGATGTAAAGTGGTCACTGCAGCCCAAGGCCAACCACGTCTAATCTCAAATAGAACAGAAGTTCTATTTAATGATGGACGCGGATACTCCTGCTACTCCTGAGGACTAAGATGGTAGCCTCCAATATTGTGTATCCGACAACCACACCTCCCCAACCGAAAAACAATACATAAAGAAAATCCTTAAAACAGAACTAAATAAATATTATCATATTTATTTAGTTTTTACCGGTTTTATATTCATTTGGGTAAGTGATTATAATCGTGATGATAATCACGTACCCAAATGAATATAAAACCGGTGTCAATTAACATAATTAATCCCAAAATATTTATACCTATTACAGATTTATGAAGGGTCTGCCCAACAACAACATTAATAGGATAAATATATCCATTATTTTGTCCTATTATGCGCCGTCCGTTTCGTAAAATATTTTATTGATCGTTATTTGTTACAATGTAAGTCAAGTAAAGTCCTTGAAAAACACCTACAAGCTTTTGACGCACGAAACAGTATTTATTAGCTTTGTGTCGTCTGGGCCATCTATACTTTCCGCATGCATCAACAATAAGACATGTATGTTTTTTTTAATGTGAGAAGAATAGCAAACAACCATGTAAACTATCTGATGTTAAATATTCGCAGCCCATAGACATCCACGTACAACCACGAATACGACCGAAATCCTATCTGAGCTCGAACGTAGATACGTTGCTACTCCTGAGGACTAAGTTGGTCGCCTCGCTTCAAAGTGTAACCGGCAACCGCACCTCTCCAACCAAAACACAAGTATTGCTTTACGGAGGCTTATGAGGGCGGCGGTGGTACCTCCCCGGTCGAACTATGGTTCTCCGACCAGCGAACCTAGCTCATGTAATATTTTTTTCCAAATTCAATGATGGCGGTAAAATTACGGTCGTAATACGACGAACAACGGATATTAACGAATCAAATAGAGTAAGGTATCTTTGTTAAAATTCTCACATGAAAGGAAGGCTACGAGATTTTTAAGTTTAAAACAGAATTTATGTCCAGAATCCAAATACTTTCATTTACTTCTTGTTAAAGCGTTTTGTGTGGGAAAATGGCTACGGCTCATTGAAATGTGTAACAAGCTCCATATACAACAGAAACTATAACTTTAATTAATTAGAGATGCCCTGCTACTTACCCGTAACAACTGTATACAGTAAGATCTAAATAAATCCGGGAACCCAGTTACGTTTTAGATTAGTTTTCAATGATCCTAATATTTATGAAAAATTCAGTTTAAATTCATTTGACTATTCCAAAACTTCAGAATCCGTAATTTTATAAGACGTTTCTTTGCATGTTTTACATTCTAGAATAGATAACGATGAGACGAATTGAAACCATTTATTTACTAAAGGACGTACAATGTCAAATAGTAGAGTGGGTAATAACTCTCAGTTTATGTAGAAGTAGCATTAACCTGCGGTGTTGTCTACGATACTATAACTATACCGATATATCCGCCGTAAAGCATTACTTGTGTTACGGTTGGAGAGGTGCGGTCGCCGGCTACACTTTGAAACGAGGCGACCATCTTAGTCCTCAGGAGTAGCAACGTATCTACGTTCGAGCTCAGATAGCATTTCATCGAGTTTGTGGTTGTACGTGGATGTCTATGGGCTACGACTACTTAACATCAGACGGTTTGCATGCTCATTTGCTGCTCTTCTCACATAAAAATAAAAAAAAATACGATATATAGTAGTATTTGTTTTTGGGAATTGCCTTAGGTCTAATTTAATATAGCGTAACAATATACATATAGCCTATAACAAGAAATATACAATTTTGAGGCAGATTAAATCAGTTGGTGTCGAGTTAAACATACATAAAAAATAAGCAGATTGACCATGTTCCACTTTCTAAAATAATATATTAGGATTATGTATAAGTAACGTTTCCTTGATTATGCAGATTCATTGTCTTTTGAACTTCATGTTTTATGTTTAGTTATTACGTCTACGCGTAAGTTGTATTCGGGTGTCTTATATGCCCTTTGTTTGAATGATACTTATAAGACATTTAAATAACGTTTGATGCGTCTGTCTATATATAAACTAGTGGTTAAATGCGCCTTTGCTCTCAAATAAGTCGTTATTATACTAAATAATGTATTTCTAGATATCAATAACCAAATCAAAGGTAGAATCAAAAGATCATACAATTTTACATCTTCTATTTTACCACCTTAGAGGTTTTCTTAAAATTCATTTCTTAGTACTAACTTACGCTTTATAAAGGGCCTAACCACAAAAGGTAAGGATTATCAGTTCAGCGGTTTTGATCGTGCATTGGTTTCTGAATCTGTCAATCACCTTGTTTTTTTTATATTGAAAGTAGCAAACAAGCGTGCAGGCCGTCTGTAGTTAAGTGGTCTCTGCATACCAATGACATCTACGTCCAACCTCAAACAAGACTAAAGTCTAGTCTGAAGTCATGCATAGTTGTATTGCTATTCCTGCGAATAAGATTGTCACCTCACTTGTTAGTGTAGGCGGCAACCGCATCAATCCAACGGAAACACAAGCACTGCTTTGCAGCGGATAATGTTTGTGGCGGTGGTACCTCCCCGTTGTCCTGTAGTTCAACGACATTGCACCTTATTATTTAATAGGTATATATTGAAATAAGCAGAATGTCGTACGTAAACGAACAATACATATTGAATTAATAGATTATCGCCAATTATAATTAACAATTTTATTATTGATAAAAATTATAATAAAAGCCTCACCTAAACAATCTAAAGGGAGTCCGAACCTATGCGGCTAGCTGCATACCAGCGTTGAATAGAGATCGCAATTCTGTGTGCGAGATATGAACCAGCTCTCTTGTCACTGGGGGCGTCGATTAAATGAGGTACTAATTGTTTGAAAAATTGCAAATTATATTTTAAGATCCCAGCTGCCAGGTACGTGTTGTAACTATATGGATACATTGCTTACTAAGATTATAAAACTGATCAGATAATTAATATGCAATCAGGAATCTCGGTTCTCGCGTGAGAATTTTATGAATTAGAATTATGAATATGAATATCTAGTACAAACGTAATAAGTTAACGTATTAAAACGCCACCTGCGGTTTTTACAAGACCAAACATTTCAGGCCATAGTTTGAACTATGATAACAGTATTTCTAAGATACAATATGTATTGAGATAACACGATAACAGAACCTTCAGCTACATCAAACTTACGATTTTATCTACTTTTTAAATCTACAAGATTAATCTTTGTTAGTTTTTTCACGTGCTACTGTTAGTTATTTCGTTTTAAGATGTGAAAAACATGGCATATTCCCTAACGACATTTTATTTTAAAGGGACCCTTTTTCTAAATGCTGAGGAAAATAATATTTTCATTGGTTTAATTTTAACTAGCTGTAGAGCTAAAATCGTCAAAAATCGATGTCCACACATACTTTCCTTTATACTTTTAGTTGGATTTTTTAAAAAGACGTGTTTATTTTTTTTTTTCATATTGTCATCGGTCCTTGATACGTGTGCAAAGATTCAAATTAATCAAACTTCTAGAAACCAATAAGAATTAAGCGGAAACATTCCCTTACATACCGCCTAAGCATATAAAAGCGTGGTATAAACAGTGTTTTCAGTATTTAATAATTCGATCAGAATATATCTGCCGCCTTTGGATTTTAGTGAATATTAGTATTTTAAAGTGTAATGAGTAATTAATTTTAAAAATAGTTTAAACCACCAAGATCTCGATTTGAGTATGATCTAAATACAATTACAAACTAATCCCGATTCGAAGAACCAGAGAATTAGGAGATTAGAAGCCCGGATCCATTGTGGAAAAGAATGGAACCTTAACGATGAGTCTATCACTGTTCTCACTATATTTAAATATGTATAAATTAAAACGGACACTATGAAATTACAGTGAATATAGCAATTTAAATTAGGAAACTTAAAAATAACGTCACTATTTGGGGCCTTGAGCACTACATACTTCACTTAAAGACCGTCGACTGTTACGTACTTTTAATAACGGTACTATTCTGTCTACCTGCTCCAACCAACTTTTGGGTGGTTTGACTTGCATCAATCAACACAATTCAAACAACAATAATTATAAACAGTACATTTTTATATTTAAAGATACATATATATTTCTGTACAGATACAAGAAGGATTAGAATCGCTTTATTTTATCACAATGTAAGCAAGCACATGTTATGTGATGTGTATGTACAAAATTTAGATTTATATTAATATTGCGCATTATATGTTTTGGTAATGGTATGATAAGATTTTAGGATAGATAATAATATTAAAAAATAACTAAATAGTTACACATTACGTCAGTGTCAGCAATATTTCGAACAAGAGATTAACGTAATTTATCCAAGACGAATTTGAACTCTATACTGACAAGTATACTGTGCAAAGTATTTTGCAATGTAATGAAAAATAAGTACGAGGCAATGAACGGTTCTTTAAAAAACTTTATATACTTAATATGCAACGAATGTTCTCAATTTGAATAACGAGGCGCAAACAAAGGCCTCTTAATTCGTTGTCCGCGGATGACGCTGCGGATCATACATTTCACCGTACATATTAATGTAAAGGAAACGTCGTCAAACGCTACTGGTGGAAATGTTAATTGCTATTATTTAACACTACCAGTTATAATAACTGGAAAACACTCGACATAGCTATTGTTTGCCATGCGCAAATAACTGAACCCTTTAAAACTGGCGTTAAAGGGCAAAACGGCCAATTAGGTAATGTTGCTGACTGTACCTACGTATTTTTAGTTAGGTAACACTTTGATGATTAAGTTATTTTGTTGTATTGTTTATTCTTTACTGATTTTGCCGACGTTGCTTGTAATCGGTGTTATTTACCTTTAAATATTTATCCTAGTTCCTTCATAATACGCATGCCAGGGTGACGTTAGGATTTTGATTTTAGGTTGTCACTCCAGGTTTCATATATTTGATAATGAATATTTTATTGTGATCACGAAAAGCAGTCTTTACATCAACAGTTAAATTACCTCGCGCGGGTGTAGTATAAGGAAAAGATACTCACAAAGTATCCCTGGGCAATGTTTTGACGATCACATAAATACACTTCCTGTATCGGTAGATACAGGGCGCGATCGCGAATAGGGCGAAAATCGCCGCTTTCGATAGCGTGCTCAGCACGGCGGCCATCGCGGCGGCTAATGCCATTAGAGCCACGAGCGCTGCCAGGATCGCGTCCATGTTGGCGGCCGGCCCAGTGGAGCGCACCTCGAAGCTATCAACCGGTCACAAAACGTTTGGCCGTAATACGCGGACGTCGCGGAACGACGCGACCGTCGACTCCGCACGCTTTTCTATAAATGCGCGAAGGACGTGCGTGGAGCGGCCGCGCGGCGTCGATGGCGCTCCCGGTACTCGCCAGATGCACATGCGCGAACAGCTGATCCCCAAATGGAACACGGATCGCCTGTTTTACAAAAAACTAACCGCCATGACAGATGTAAACTTTTAACAATAAACGTTTATAAAAAAAGGACAACGGGACGAAAGTTATATTTTGGCTTTCGTACTAATGACATTTCATTTCAGAAAGAAGAAACGTATCTAAATTTGAAAGAGTAGTTTTTAAAAAGCTAGCGGGATCGACTGACTTTCTAATAGTGCCACTAAAAAGGTTACAACTGACAAGTCAATTTTCGCCATTCTTTTACACCGTTAAAGTATTGGTTTTTCTGTTCTATGGTAATTTCTGGAATTATTTTTTAATGAAAGCACATTAACAGTGGCGATAACCGTACTAACATGAATTATTTCTCTTCAGTAAAATACTATGCTCGCAGCGTTTTTCTTTTACGGAGTCCTCTGCCACCAATGAAATCTTATCAAACCTACGTTTATTTTAAAAGCAAAATAAACATAGTCAAAAGACAATCAGAATAAATGATTTTGCATAAAAACAGTAATAAGAAACGAGGAATAGCTACCGTTATAAAATCAGAAAACTTTACTACTCAGTTTATATTTCTGTCCAGTTTGACGTAGACTAAGAAAAACACTTTATGAATATCTTTAACAAAATACATTTTAAATCTTATACATAAAACATAATTCAATTTTATTTTCGTCGTGATACAAACCTTTCCATTGCAGCATTGCATTAACACTTCGACTGCGGCGCGCATATAGGTATTACATCGAGCTGGGATGGCGGGTAACGGCACTAAGCTAGAGCTCCTTTCTAGACTGAAGATACGCCGACAACTTACACAAATATTGTTTTTTAGTATCCGTATAACAGTTAGGAATACACAGATGTTGTTTCCGCTCGCAGTCTTGTAGCGCCGACTTAAAAACGGCACTTGTGTTCGCCCGTAATCCATACAGATTAGTACTTACACGACAGGTGCATACAAACCGCAAGCGCGTTACGTTGCGCAATATACAGCAGTGTTGTATTATTGAAGCCGCAGGATAAGCGTTAAGATGAATAAAAAAGGTGAACCTGATTATCTTGTTAAGGACAGACGGTAACCAAATGTAGGTAGATTTAAAATAAATTAATTTGCAAGGAGCATATGAGATTTTTTATGCAGATAAATAAAACAAGATATCTGTATTCAAAATATACATTTAATGTATCAAAAAGGCATTTTGCACCATTACCCAGTACCTTAAAAAGCTTAAGAATCTAACAAGTACAGAAAATAAAAAACATTATGGTCAGTCTTAACCGTTGAGACTGGAATGACTTCTTTGTAGTCAAAATAAATAAAAAAACATTAACAATGCGGCAAGTACAAGTAATTAATTTTATATATTGTCACTAAATTGAGATAGGAATTTCAGAGTTAAATACAAATAATAAAAACCACTTGTTTGCAACGGATTTATTTCAGAGAACAATAATATTTAAATTTGAAATTTAATCAAAACTTCATATTACTTGTAAAGATTAATTTAATACGTTCCCTGAACAAACCTACACTTAATAAATCTGACTTTTTTATGTGAGAAGATTAGCAAACGAGCATGCAATCCACCTGATGTTAAGTAGTCGCAGCCCATTGACATCCACGTACAACCACAAAAACGTTGCTATTCCTGAGAACTGACATGGTCGCCTCGCTTCAAAGTGTGAACGGCAACCGCACCTCTCTAACCGAAACAAAAGCAATGCTTTACGACGGATTATGAGGGCGCGTTGCTGTGACGTATCAAAGGGTCATACGAATTAGGTTCGTACGCAGTTACGTTGCTACTTCTTAGGACCGAGATGGTCGCCTCGCTTTTATATCCTACAGCCGTATTCCGCCAATCTATATATATGGTTCCATCATGGATGATTATAAAGGCAGTAGTGATATCTTCCCGGTCGAATTATAACTCTACCACATCTTAGACTTCCGGTTCTAGCAGTAAGAAAAATTACCATTAGATTTATCAAATCAATGAACTGGAAATATAAAAATCTATTTACGTATGAAAAACTATAATACATCATCATTAAAAATCCTGATATTTTTTAACAGACTTTCACAACAACCAGCTTTCAAATTTAAAAACCTCAAATCGGTAAATCCGTCGAGAAATACAGAACAAAATCACCCACTTCAAGAAATTAATTATCTACTATATTGTAATGTTTAATGGGCGGGACAATTTCACTTAATTTGTGTATGGTTATAATGTTAAAAGTATAATAATAATATACTTGAAAATACGGATATGATAAACGACAGTACGACCAAAATTAGGAATATTTAAAATAAAATTATATAACACATTAATCTCTGTTTTCTGTTTGAATATAACCTGAAATTTCCGTTGAAGACAAGTGACACATTAAATTATTTTCACTTATTTTTATTACTTCTTTTACATCCAGGATTGGTACCTATATAACAAACAATAAAAAGTATTATCTCTTATTATTTTCTAATGTTTACAACAAAAACAGATCTTACTCGTTATATATACTTCCCCAACCTTTATTAACCCTGAGTGGGTTCAGATCGCTTCATTAAGTACTATTAGGTATAGTATTCACATCCATTGGTTACTTTAAATTTAACATATTATAATGATATGTAAAACCAACATTTGGGACAACACGACTGAGGAATTTGGCTGGAGATAAATGGCCGAGGAATCCGGTCGCTTCGTATATGCATTACTTAGAAGATTTGCAGACCTCAAACATGGTACTATAGATTTCCTTTCCGAGTATCACATTATCCTGTTTTTCGCTTGTAGGAGCCACTGGGGCCCAACGGTACTTTGAGCGACTCTGTATAAAACGAGTCCAAATTGATGTCGATAAATAGATCACCTTACGTGTAAGTGAGCTGCAACCACACCTCTCCATAGAAACACAAAAATTGATTCATGCTAGAAATAGGTGTGGTATCTCCCCGATCGATACCTTGGCTACACTATAGTGCTAATTTTTATGATCGCTATAATATATCCATTTTGTTACATAGCGGGTATTCACGATTCACGCTTTTTAATTGCCGATGTGTCGCCGTAACCCCTAACCATGCAACGGCTTCGAAAGTGGCAATTAAAAAGCGTAAATCGTGAGCATCCGTTATATGATAAAAAGAATAAACTCCGCGATGATAAAATCGCTATCGAGTATCGAGTTGAAAAGCATAGTAAAATGGTACAGACAAACACATGTACCATTATACCATTCTTGACTCGCAACAGTTCTCAATCAATATCTTGCATGCGCATAGTATCTGTTTCTAATGTAAATCGCATTCGCATACTCCCAAATGCCAGTTTTATTGACTTATGTAACAATTCAACATATATTTTACTAATTTATACATACATATAACATATTACAGAGCTTCCTATATTTCTACTAGACACTTGCACCCAAACGTGGGCTTATAAGGAGGTTGCAGCCATAACTAGGTCGAGACTATATTTTATTGTTTATTAATTTAATATAAGTAAGTCTGTCAACGAATCGTTGTATAAACAAAACACTATTTATTAGTAAAAAGTTTTAAACAAGCGAGTAGTCAAACGCTTTATCTTTCTCAGACCAATAACATTGCAGAAGTTAGGAAGTGAAAGAATCGTTGAAGAAACAACTGCTTATCTTTTATATATAAATAAGAAAGAAAATATATACTTTCTTAGTTCGAAGTTCCAATATAAGCTTACGACGTAAATACCATGCCAGAAATAAATAATAACATACAGTAAATGTAAATTTTGAGACTCAAAGAATCACCTAAAACAATATTATTCATGACCGCTAGAGGTCGCTACAAGTTTAAGAGTTTCATTTTTTTTTTAACCATACTGCAAATTTCGAGTAATTTATTCGAGTGTACGTATATTAATTTTTTGGCACGCTCTTTTGCACTACTCAGAAGGCTTTATGGACTTTGACATGAGAAGTCAATGGATATGTCTGTGTATGAAATACGAATCAAAAAGAGTAGGATACATTTAGAATGAATATTATTGTAACAATATGCATTAAATAAAAGTTCTATAGAGTGAATTAAAAAGACGAATTATAACTATTTTCATATTATAAGTGTAGTAAACGAGCATGCACGCCATCTGATGTTTTCATCGACATGCATAATACAACCGCAATCAAAAAGGACAGAAATTCCTAAAATCGAACGTAGATGTGTTGCTTTAATTGACTAACTATAATTGTAGCTTCGTTTGTGAATGTAGCCAGCAACCGCACCTTTCCAACCGCAACACAATAATTCATGGCGAACTATATTTTTTTTTACTATGTCCGGGTACTCACGATTTTTGATTGCCGAAATTTCGAATCAATTGCAAACAAAATCGTTAATCGTGAGTACCCGGTACATTGTAAAAATGTATAAATTCCACGATAATAATAGTTTAAAATCAGAACTAACCATAAACAAATACGAAAAAGTAAGTTTAACACTTAGGAGTTTTCTGCAGTCGGGATGTTACTTTTATTTTATTGATGCACTTTACTCTAGTCCGTATTAATATAAAATTAAAACTTGCGAAAATGATAGTTAGGAAACGTAAAATAACATAATATTAATAATAAATCTTCAACTAAACAACAAAATATAGATAAAATATAGTTTATGTCATTTATATTTGAGATTCCAGAAGGTAACTTTGAGATAATAAAAGTAAGATATAGTTGAAATAGCAAAATATTTTGAATCTGTCTACATAAGATAGCCATAAGAATATATTCACATTACAGAATAAAAAAATCTTTACCATAAACAGATCATGTTTACATTATATTAAATAATTATGAAAAATGAGCATATTTTCAAAAGCACTGCAGCCCGTGGACCTACGACCTCAAACAGGACTACGTCTACAGATGTCGATAGGTGCGTTTCTATATATGAGAAGTAACATAATTGCCACATAGGTAAATGTGGCCGGCTACTACTCGTCTCTAAATAAAACAATAGTCGCTTCATGACGGATAGAGAGGGTGTTAACTCGCCGATGTAGTGAACACTTTCCCTTAGGTGTACAACACTTCTGTGTATCACTTGGTGTACGCACCAGTGTTGTACATACAAATCTGTATGGATTACGGGCGAACACAAGTGCTGTGTCTACGTCGGCACTACAAGACTGCAGGCGGACATTACTTCTGTGTATTTGTGAATACTACACTGGTGCTAAAAATACAATATTTGTGTGAATTTTCAGCGTATCTCCAGTCTAGAAAAAGAGCTCCAGTCTAGTGCCGCCTCCCGCAATCCCGACTAGATGTAACATTTGAGCTCCGAGGTCAACGTGTTCAGGAAATATATCTGTCTTATTCACCACTCATCATAATCTGTTAGGCAATTAATCTATATCGTTTCATTTCCCATTGCCAATAAAAATTGTAGCTACCTTATCAAATGACAGGTAGTCTCATAGGCAACTAATTCGAGTATTGAGATTCAGTTTACAAGTAAAATCACAATCTAATCTGTCCGTTGCATATCTTTTGGTACTCTTCGGGTCCTAGAGGCAGATATTGACCTTGTTTCGAGTCCAAATAGTATAGTTTATCGTTTTTCACCAAATTGGGATCAAAACCTTCCTTTTGTAAATCAATCTTCTTCATTTTGAATGTACCTGAAAAGAAACAATATTATAGATAACATTTTAGAACACTTTCGTTCATGTGTAAAATGCGAGACAAGGATAATTATATTTTACAACTTTATAATTAAATAATATAGAAATTGAAAGCACAAATGTACTTTCAATGTGTAAATAATGTTTGTCATAAAATTACTAGTTGTGTAAAAAATAAATATTGAAAATATTGAAATAAAAAGTATATTTTTATCCAATATTTTATAGTAATTAGAATCATTATCGACTCATTACTATAACTTTGCTGGGAACCTGTCTTCTCTCAATGAAAACTCGCACAATTAGACAACACCCTTTTAAAGCTTTTAAATGCTTATTCAAACAATTTAAGAGTCCTATGTTTGACATGTTGCTGGTGACAAGAGAGCTGGTACATATCTAGCGGAAATAATTACGATCGCTATTCAACGTCTAGAGGCGGTCAGCGTTTGTGGCACCATACCGCATGGACATGAATTCCCTTTAGATTGTTTCGGACCGGCTTATATTACGTCCTGCCCCTATTTGCTACTCATACCCGGCTCTTTACGGATTCGCATCTCGTGGAGAATAGATTGGTATTAATCGTTTGGGCCTCGAGGATTCCCTCTTTGCTCAGGCTTCCGAAGGGGTCTAGAGACACCCTGGGCAGGTCGCGCGGTTACATCGATCGATCACATCGATCATTTCACGTAACATCGTCGTATTAATTAAAAAATAACGATGTAAGGGAAAGCATCCATGTTCGACGCGGCCCGAGCAGCGATCACGTCGTTTAGGTTGCGGCTACAAACTCGATCGTGCGACCGTCTACCGAGCATTAGCAACGACGCGTGTACCGGTCATGTCGACGCGGGGCATGACGCGCAGGAAGGCGGGGCGCGCGTAGGCGGGCAGGTCGCGCGCCAGCCCGCCCGCCAGCCGCGCCAGCTGCAGCGAGCCGTCCGCGTCCACGATGCCGCACATGCCCGCGCGGCCTTCTGTGTTTGGCACCTGTAATCGACAACCATTATTATGTAGTATCATTCCTCATATTATATATTCAAATTTTGACGAACTTTGACTTTTTGACAATCGATCACGAGAATTATTAATTATCGAGTTTAAATTTCTTTGTTGTACGGAATCATAAATTATTTCTAAAAGAACTAACCTAAATTCATCTTCATAACTATCGTCTAGTGAATCAAAAAATGATCATTTCAAGGAACATAAGTATTTCGTTTAATTAATAATTGTGCATCTAGGGTTTCCCACAGTATAACAGTGACCCATTCCACGTTTCGTCAGCAGTGTTTCAGCTTATTTTGTTGATATTAAAATGTCATAAACTTTAGTGCACCAAAATTACAATACTAAAATGCATTAATTTTAATTAATTTGTGTTATTAACCAATCTCTGGTAAATATTAATTAATTAAGTTATGATTTTTAATTGTAAAGCTGACTGGCAAGTGAAGTCATTGACATTTAACAATGCATAATACTAAAATAACACAAAAGGAATGGACTCTTCCTTTATTATTAATAAAATTGGACATCTTTAAATGCGAATACAATCCTATTAATTAATTCCGTGAAAATAAAACTTTCGTGTTAGGTCCCTTTTATTCTTAAGTTGCGATATGAAAATAAATGATGTGTCCCGACTCTATGGTATACTAAAAATATACTCTGATTTGTTATCGCAAATGCACAAAAGGATGTACAACTTCAAAAAAACAATTTTCAATGTTGTTACGAGTTCTGAGACTACTCACCAATACACCATAGACGACAGCGTCCCTGTGGTCGGCGATCCGCGACACGGCCGCCTCCACCTCGGTGGTGCTGACGTTCTCACCGCGCCAGCGGAACGTGTCGCCGGTGCGGTCGCGGAAGTACAG
>DWON01002312.1:0-21046 GCA_018251015.1 Phocides pigmalion okeechobee
CGTAAAGCAACATGTTCTTCATGTATTGTGTTTCGGTTGGGGAGGTGTGGTTGCCGGATACGCATTATTGGAGGCGAACATCTTAGTCCTCAAGAATAGGAACGCATCCGCGTCCATCCTCAAATAGAACTTATGTTCTATTTTTTGAGATTGGACGTGGTTGTCCATGGGCTGCAGTGACCACTTAACATCAGATGCCTGCATGCCCGTTTCTTACTCTTTCAGAATAAAAAAAATTAAAAGTCATAATAATAAGTCATTTATTTTAAAAGATGTCCTGTTAAAAGTTGTGTTGCCTAATTATCGATAATTATTGTATCGACAGTTAACCACAACATCGATAAATGTTCTACTAAATTTATATTGAAGGAAAAATTTAAAAGTTACGTTTTCGCATTTTTTAATATTTTCAAATAGTTACTTAAAGTAAGTGCGAAGGCAGAACCTAACATTTATTGTTTCATAAGCAAAGTTCAATGAACACAGGAAAAACTTTTGGGTACGAACTTTAACAAACTTTGTGTTCAATTAAAGAGTTTGTAATTTATTTTAAACGAAGTCTTGTTAATTATAAGTTGTATCGTTAATATTGTAGCCTAATTATCGATAGTTTTTGTAACGATAGTGGACTGGTCTGTTCACAACATCGATAAGCGTTTCAATCGTATTGGAGTTTTATAATACTATCGATAGTATTTATACTATCACTGTTATACTGCTGCCAATATCAGTACTATAGCTAGTATCGATACTACCTATTACTTTGTTCTGTCGATATTTAACCATATTCATAGTTTCTGATGTGAATTTTATTGGCCGTTATTGGAATTGCTGTTGACCATCTGTAACCTGTTCTAAAGTGAATTAACTTCATAATTGAAAGACTCTTCGTGATTCGATTAGAACCTCTGCTGCCTGAACCTCTTTTTTTTTTGGTTTATTTACATTAACATTAACATCCACGTACAACCACAAACACGACTGAAATCCTGTGCGAGCTCGAACGTAGATACGTTGCTACTCCTGCGGACGAAGATGGTCGCCTCGCTTCATAGTATAGCCGGCAAACACAGCTCTCAAACCGAAACACAAGTAATGCTTTACAGTGGATTATGAGGGCGATGGTATCGATCGAACTATAGTTCTCCCACCTTTAAAACGGTACGTACTTTAACACTTATTTCTGCGTTATTAAAACAATGTTAAATGCGGCTGTGTTCAACTTTGGAATTAAATAATTTGTATCTTAAATTACCAAAGAAACTATATTTTATTTTGGTATAACCTAAATGATCGCATATGATAAATGTATGCGGACGATGACCAGGTAGCTTAAAAGTTTGCAGGAAGTCAGTAACTTATAAAAATATCTACGTAAATCAATATTCATAATCAATATTTTACTCCCTTTAGATTGTTAAGGTTTGGTTTTTATTTTAATTAGTTTTAAGATTTTCATCATTGTATATTACATAAATGTATATTAGTCATAATATTTAACCTCGTTTCATATTCATAATTTGCAAGAAGATTTATTAAATCTGATTCTTAACTCAAAATAACATAAAATAAAAAAATACCATCCCGCATGGGCTCGGACTCCCTTTAGATTGCTTAGGTTAGCCTTTTATTATTATTATTAGTTTCAAGATTTTCATCATTGTAAAAACTTAAAATTATAAAGTAAGTATTAAGCATAATTTACAAAAATATATTTAATGTTCTACTTTACAACATAAAGAAATACATTTTCAGGTAACATAAAACATATGTGTTACGTTAGCGTCCGTATTTTTACCATTTTTAAAAACCTGATCCCATTAGGTACATGATCACTTGATGATATGTTACCTTTGCCTTATTAATGGAGCACTTGAGCAGAGTGACGTCAATAGACTGTATAATATGCAAGTTCAAAGTTTCAAATATTAATATGTAAATGTGCCTAAATTATAAATTAATCCATAAATATGGAACTCAATGTTGTGTTAGAATCTCCAAGCTTAAAGTAAATCTTTTTAGTAATTGATATGTTTTTTTTATGTATTATGTTATGCGTGTTCTTTTCTCTCGCCGAATGGTTGATAACATTATCATTGATAATATTTAATAATTATATATTTTACTCCATATTTATTTTAGTATCTTTTTTGTAAAGTTCATGTCATCCATTTTTGGATTATTATTTATCTACTGAAGTCCTTAATCGCAGATTAAATATAAATTCATGTTAATATAAAAAAATCGTGTTACGTGTAAATTCAGGGCTTGGGTAGATAGTAAACGATCGACAAATTAAGCACTATCAGACGCGGTCGTAAATTGGATGGGTGACCGTCAGTGGTACAAATTTTAAATCATTGCCTCGAGGGGCATATTAGGTAATAAGAACTGGTTCTCATATATACATAGATGAAAATTGTGACATTCCTGACCTCAGAAATAGGTATGGAAACATCAATTTAATTGTTGAAATTTGTTGATGTATAAAAAATATTTTTAAACACATTTACAAGTCACTTAGGTTTTTCTTGTTTTATAATATGTTTATGAAAATATAAAAAAAATTTAGTCCCATTATTTTCTTTCTTTCCACACATCCTGCGTTTCCAATTTATGATTGTTCAGGTTTTATATCATCATTTTGAAGAAGTATAAGACTTTCACTGGTCGTAGGCGTTTCCAGAAGTGGCAGGTTTTCAACTTCACCTGTAAAAATGGAAGATACCTTTCAATAACAAACAAGTATTACTATTATTTATATTTTTACAGACTTGTTGATAAATTTAGCCTGAGCATGCATTAGAAATACATGAAAAGATTACAGTTTAAGAAATTAAATAGAAAAACACATTATTTTATACAAATATAAAAGTATAATACAGAGATACTTAAAAGTTTGTCTTCAAATCCACCCTCAATTCAAAACAAATTTAGTAACCAAAAAACTTTAGTGATATGTAAAAACTCCGTGGTTACTTATGTTATAAAAACGAATTTGTGAAGCGAATACATTTTACACCAACTGGCGAAAATACCGAGAAAACTCGCCTAAAGAAATTGTATATATTATGAGAACAGTAAAGGAGCTCATAGTCCAAATGAATACAAGTGGTATTTTTCACGGGACATATTTACATACAGTTGAATATACTTCTATAATCAACTCCAAATAAAAGGTAGCTCTGACGTCAGCTACTAATATACGGCTACCCGTGAGAATTATGTATGTTGAAATACTACTTAAAAATGTCTGGACAGGCATACTTTGGGGCTTATATTTTAAATTTAATTGTTATGTATGGTCTAGGCGTTACCGCAGACGCGAGACGCTTGCTGATACCTTGCCAAGTAAGCCCAAAAACCTGCCTATGTTACACAAAATGTTTTAAAACTCCACGTACCAATCCTTACAGTGAAGTTCATTGACTCCGTCTCGTCCAACATTGAAAATACATTTTCGACAGGAATGTATACGTTTTGTGTGTGTTCCAGGAAATCTGCATCCTTCTCGCATTTGCACGGACGTCTAAAATAATTTGGAATTAAATAAAATGTTATGGAATCGTAGTTTGACGGGAGAGGTTTTATCGCCAGTTTCATCATCGCCACCTGGCTCTATGTCAACCCTCATAACTAGCAATGCGTAAGAGTATAGGTACAATTGAGTCCAGTTTGAGATCGATATTTCACGAGCTACAGCCATTTCTTAACAGCGACTGGCCTGCACGATAGGTTGCTACTTTTAAAATAACTAGTTTAATTTCTAACGTAAATAAATGAAATTAAAAAATTAAAAACCTCACGCTCACACATAATTCAGGATATCTCATCATTTAATCCTCAATAATCTTTCCTACATCACGATTCTGACCTTGATAAGCTATCTAAAACCTATTAATTGAGACGATTCTTATGAGCTCAAACGCGGTACTTTTCTTGTAGGTTAGTGAGCAGGAGGAGGAAGATAACCATCCTTAATATTCCAACTAGGATTGCGGTATCAGGTCAGGTCACGAGATATTTGTAATATAATTGATTTTTATAATATAGTTCACGTCATACAATATTTTGAATCGATCAGAAAAGTATAACTTGCTCACACTTCTTCAACAACTTCAAAAGAACTGGATCTTTAAACAGATTTACAGACAAATCAACAGATTTTCGTTAAACATAATTAAGAATGTATTTAATCGAGTCAAGTTTTATACAAAACAATAAATCAAAACACATCTCAGTCGTTCAGGAGTGACCAAGCGACAGATAGACATACGTTAAACTTATAATAACCCAATTTCTACTACCGGGGTTACAAAAGTAAGTATGTAATTAATTTGTAAAAAGTTCTTACCTGTATACTATCCTTTTACTTGGAATATTCGGTAAAAATAAATCTACTTCAAAGTAAAATTTATCTGCATGCTCGTCATTCACGAGAACAGTCCACATCATTCTCCCTAAAAATAATAGGTTAATTAACATTGGTCATATTTAAGATTTGTTCAAATAGACAGACAAAAAAAATCGTATAATTTATTTATTTTTATATAGATATATTTTAGTATAGTGACTACTTAACACGAAGAAAACTGTGCCTCTTTCCTATTTCTAAATGGCATTTAATAGAAATCGATTGTCGTAGTCAGTGTTTTGTTATAGCCATTATGCGTAGTTGTTGGTTCAGGTAACTGTAGTAGACTCCTAGCTTAATTCCGTACTTGCATCCCATAAAATTCATATTGTTTGTTGTCTATTTTAGGAATATTGTTATTGTATAAAAAGTAAAATCTGCTAGATCAGCACGAGGCTCAAAAAATTACGTCACATGAATTGGTGCATAAAAAAATTACGCCTCACCTCCCCTCTTGTCGTAAATTTGGTAAACGTTGAATATTTTCTCGTAACATTTCAGCAGAAAATAGTTGAGGACTGGCTCAGTCCTTTTCGCGTCCCACTTATCCTTGATTGTGATGAAAGGTAATTCTGTAACCCTTTGTTTATGCTCTATAAAACAGTGATCCATCCATTCGCCCGCACGTCCTTCCCACTGGCAGTCACCTGAAAGGTAGTTTATATTATGCTTATTTTAATATTTCTCTATCCTTAAGATCAGTATCAATAGTTATGTAACACAAATACAAAAGTAAAAGAAAAGTGCAATTATTAAAAAAAATACTTGAAATACTCGTAGATTTTCTTAAAATGTAAAATCTGATATAATTTCTTATACCATATTTTTAGGAAAATGAAGTATTAGGGGAATGAATTAGCACACTTATTAAATGTCAAGTTTTTTTTCTTTGTTATTTTTCACTCTTTTAGCTTTATACTAGGATTTCGTCTCATAGACATCAAGGTCGTACCATGAAGTGTCAATGAGATCTAGAATAATCTTAATTTGTTTTATATGTGAGAAGAGCAGCAAATGAGCATGCAAAATCGTACAAACACAAACATAAACACGACCGAAATCCTATCTAAGGTCGAACGCAGATACGTTGCTACTCCTGAGTATTAAGATGTTCGCCTCGCTTAAAAGTGTAGTAAAACAGAAGTAATACTGTATGGCGGATTATGAGGACCTCTCTGGTCGAACTATAATTCTCCTACCTTAGAATTGCATAAACGTGTATCTGGCCAGGGTTGAAATGTTTGTTGTGACCGATTCGCCTTGAGAACTATCGAATTGTTCCTCTATGCTCATTATCTATTCATGGGTAGAAAAAACATCGATATTAGTAGTTTACTGACGGAAAGGTACTTATTAGCGACCATTCGACGAACTATTAACACTATAATAACCTTGCGGTTTGAATTCTTTATTCATCTGACACATTGGTGCTATATTATTATGTTATGTCATCCTAGTATTATTTACTACTACAAAATTATTGGAACCTACAAAATAATTTAAATTTTTATTGGTCAAATATATAGTAAAAACTAGTTTTGGTAACGTAGTGATGAACGTTTTGATTTTGATAAGATTTTTGCTACGTTTAATAAAAACATCTGACAGTTTTTTGATAATTACACGTTTGAATATAATGCATCAAAAAATATATACTTCATATAATTTGTCCTATATTTCAGTGTTAAGATTGATATACAAATAATAATAATATAGGAAACAAACAATTGATTTATCGCGTCATTCCAAGGACTGTACAACACCATCATTATCAACTTCGAAGATAATTAGCCAATGGTCCGATATTATGAAGACATGATTTCACATTATCACTAAGATAATTATTTTCGTAGTTAGTGAGTTTATACCTACTTCAATAAATGCTACAAATTAATAATAATTTATTGTAGTAATAAATGTATATTAAAAGGTGGGAGAACTATAGTTCGACCGGGGAGGTACCACCGGTAAAGTATTACTTGTGTTTTGGTTGGAGAGGTACGGTTGCCGGCTACACTTTGAAGCGACCATCTTAGACTTCAAGGGAGAGCAACGTATCCACGTTCGAGCTAAGATAGAATTTCGGTCGTGTTTGTGGTTGTAAGTGGATGTCTATGGGCCCCGACTACTTAACATCAGATGGTTTGCATGGTCGTTTGCCAGTCTTCTCACATAAAAACTTAACGTAGTAATAGAATAGTATTGTAATAAATACATGTAATGATACTTAGTATATCATAGAAAAATAAATTGTATAACGATAGGCAAAAGTTTGTAAGTGCAACTGGCGTCAAAGAAGCGGAGCATTCTGAATAGAGTTAAGCTCTTCACTAGGGGGCAACTCTTGCTTTATACTTAAAGCTTAGGTTAAGCCCACACGGAGTGCAGTTTGACCCATTTGACTTCGTATAAAAATGCGTGGACTGAATCGTCGATGACCCAATAATAACAGATCCGATAGAAAACTTAAGTTTACGATAGGGAATAGGCGTCAGTATCGTATTCTAATCGCTTAAAATCGACAATTATGTGAGTAAAAGTTTGATGTCCACATTTCGCCTTTATACTACACATCGAAGTATGAACTTCTATCTATATGAATGCGGGAATCGTGATGGTATTTCACAGTTTAAAACGCGATCTTTTTAGCATTTACATGGATGATGTACAACGGAATTCTTCCTAATTTTATTTTCGAAACATGATCAGATGAGCTCTTCGATTAAGATGTAAGAAACTGTCGTTCAAAGCAGGTGATGTGTAGGAGATTCCTATGGTATTGCTAATTGCTTTATAGGACGATGACATCTTTCTAGACAAGACAATCTATTCTGTCTGTGTCGTCTCTAGGTTAATTTATCAACAAAAACCTTTTTTTCTTGATCTCTAAATATTATAAAACAAAGTCCCCCGTCGCGTCTGTCTGTCTCTCTTCATGATAAACTCAAAAAGTACTGGACGAATTTTCTCACAGTTTTCAACAACAGGTAGAGTGGTTCCTGAGCAAGGTTTTGGTGCATACTAGGTTGAGTATTTTTTAATTGGGCGAGAAATGAAATAGTTAAATTCAATATAGTAATTCAATCGTCTTTCGAAATAAATCTCTAATTTTTAGTTAATGCAACTAGGTAATGACTGGAAGTATGTATGAAAGAAAATTAGAGTAATTAAATATAAACCCTATTACACGAGGGAAGATCGGCCAGGTCGCTAGTAAAAAAAAACTACTTACCATAAACTCTAGCCATGAAACAGTTGATGATCCGATACTGGCAGTGCGGGGTATGCTTCTCTAGCAGTGGCAAAGTGGCATGTTTCGGACATCCAGCGTTGGTGCACGGAAACAGCACCTTGTTCGCCAGTGACTCAAGTACCATTGGGCGGATTAAGGCGAATTCTTTCTGTAACAATGATTGTATCTAAATCTTAAAAGTATATATGAGACATAATTGATCACGACAAAGCAAATTGTTGTTTCCTTGCTGTGCTAATTCTCAGCTTACCTACATACATTTTAAGATCAGTAAACAATAAACAATTCATGGGATAATAGCCCGTTGCTTCACTTATGACCTATAATGTGTATAAGTAAAAAAACGTATAACGTTTCGTGTAATCATTAGTAAAATATTTTAGAATTCGATTTTTCGCAATCAAGGAGTTTCTTTCGACGACTCTTCTCCAAAACGAAGCACCTTACGTGTCGGTGGTAGTTTATTGACATTCAAGAAGAGTTCTGTAAAGGATCTACATACTTTAAAGAAAAAAAAATTGATTTTGATTTTGAGTAATATGAAATGAAATACTAGACTGAAATTATTATATTAGCACCGTATTTTTATTAATTACTTTTGCTATTTTACAAGATATATAAAGAAATACACATTAAAATAGAATGTTTTTTTCCAAAAAAATACTCGATAAAAAACAATTTTAAAATAGATAAACATACATACGAATATTTATTTCTTATTTACCACAAAGGTGCGATGACTGATTCTGATAATGTTGCAGTGAAATAATTTTATTTATATTTCTTTTCCGATGCGGTTTTTAATAACGGATTCTGATTTGGATGCGCAGGCATTACCACAACAAATACGTTAGTTACTGTATGTTATATTTGATATTAATATACTTACTTGGCAAACATGGCATTGGTAGCTCTTTTGGTAGCATAAGCCGCATATGCTGTGGCCGTCCACGCATAAATGTATCGGTGGTCTCATGTACTTGTTACACTTGGTGCAAGTGAGGTCCTTAATGAGACTCTCGTAATGGTCCGTTTCTAGGAGCGTACTTAGTACCACTGAAATTAAATTGTTTGCTCTTAATTAATTTTGTTTCTCATGTCTCAAAAAGTAAACTTTACAGATTAATTGCCTCTTAATTAACTTATAATTAAACTACAATGCTCTTGCCCAAACGTTGTAAATGTAATTTTGCCATTCATTGAAAATATCATAAAGTCGAAAATTATTCTAAACGTTCTAATTTTTTTTTGTTCAAATAGCCCTGTTCAATAATATACTGAATAGGTTGAAGGTTGTATGTACTGTCAATTTCTTTGACCTATATCTAAACAACGTTCCCTTTGATTCATATTTTGATGAAGTGATCAATTTGATAAATTATACTAGGAATTTATCAAACTGATTACTATTATCATCTTTCTATTTCTGCTACCCAAATTACTGTATTATGTATTTAGGAAGTTTCGTTCCATTTGACGCAAGAAATATATTTTCGTTGTCGATAAATTTTACGAAAACAATGACGATTCGACTATTTACTTCGAAAATTACGTTCGATATATATTATATTCACCAAAATATGATCATAATATATCATAAATTCATTCATAAATCATTTATCACATAATCTCCATCATAAATATTTTTGTGCAGTATGCATCCATCCAAGGCTTGACATCCATTTAATGATTTGAAGATTTCCACCAAATTGCATAAGTTTTTTTTTCACCACTTTCTTTCTAGTTTTCATTCTAAACCTGTTTTCCTATCAATAGATGACTATTGATAAGGTTATTGTGATATAAATCTTTATCCTTATTGTTATGTAATAGTGAAACATCGCCCGATTCTTTATTTGTTTTTGTTTGTTTAACGTGAAAAATACTAATTTAATCTACCTTAAATTTTGTATATGCGGTACCAGTTTATCTAATTTCATTATATGCTATGAATTACTTATTATTATTAGCAATGACCAAAAATATTTAAAATAACAATTTTTTAAACAATGTTTTTTACAGTAGGTGCCTAACCTTACTGCGTAGGTATTGCAATAGGTTAATATTAGTTGGTTACTTTTTATAAACAAGTTGCAAATTGTTTTTACATTTTCTTCTGCAATTTATTTGCGCATTAAATATATTTACATTTTTTCTAATAATCAATACTATACATATAGAGATTAAATTAAATTTTGAAAATTTTGAATAATTATGCGGACTAACGGAAAAACAACTTAATTCTTTTGAATGAAACTTATGCTATTTTTTATCCTTTAGATTAGGGCATAATATAGGATACCGTCTGTTACACTATATGTACATTGGAGTTGACCATACATACATATTTTTATATGATTTCAAATTTTACATGCATTTCATGGAACAAAATAGATAATATATGCTTAAATCATTATGTAAATATATAATCGTAAGCTATAGTGGATATGAATTTTGTTTTTCCATGTCGAGTATCAGAATTTTAAAATACTTCAGATTAATTTATGTTTTTTAAAACTAAATAAATATTACAAAGATTCCGTTGGACGGCAATGGCTTAATTGTGAAGTTCCTAATGTATACAGAAATAAAGAAAACGATATGTGTATCGTAAATTACGAAAACTAGTGCATTATTTTGAAAAAAAAAAAATGTCATAGAATTAAACACTCGAATCTTCTACATTCCTGGAAATACGTAGATAAATTTAGAAATAACCCGACATTCTTTGTTTATAAAAACATACAAATGTTTTAAAACTCTACATTAAGTGAAGTCTGATTAACACAATTATTTGCAACTGACGACATTAAAACGAAATAGTTGTTAAATCCTCAGATTTTAGAACTAATTCAAACAATATGTTAATGAACACAAAATATGCAATTTATTATATTGTTAGAATATTATGCATTACATATTACGCATTCAAATTACTATCGGCTGGTGCATAATGATATTAATCCGGATTACTAATAAAACCAAAATGAAGTAAATCCCGTAAAAGTATTGAATAATTTATCACGAAATTATCATAACTAATAATACACACGACTAACTTTTTCTCCCCGAAGCTGACGCGGCAGATGACATTCTTAAAATAACACCACACTTCAAACGTTAAACAGCATTGAAGGCACTTTTACACTTGGTAAACACTTTTGGATGTATCCGAGGTGTGGAGCGATTACATCGTAATCGTTCAGCCATTTTCAGTGATAAGACGAGTGTGGCACGTCGGTAGAGTGAGATTGTGGTTAGTCGTTGGCGACACTGTCCGGTCTATAATTATTCGTACTGCGGCAAGGTCAGCTACGACCGTTCATGACTTGTCTAGCCAATTGCGCTAGTCGCTAACAACTACGTAACAATTGAAACGTGTTTTGTTTTAACTCCAATTAAAAATAATTTTGTTTCAGTATTTTAAAACGCCTGGTACGGTAAAGTTATCTTATTGTGTCTCACGTAATTCGGTCGTGTTATAATTGAGACACACTATACTAGAGCCATAATTAGATAACTTTACCCTACTCACAATATTAACGGAAACACAACGCAATCAAAACACACCAAAACCTCAAGCTTAATATTGCTGTACTACGAATTGTATATGTCAATATGTTTCATATTGTAACACTATCAGTAGGTACATTATATCGCTAAAGTCATTTAATTTAAGGTAAACAAAATTACTTTAAAATGAGTGAAGTACGAATAAATTAATTATTTGTTTCAGTAATAAACAATTTACTGATTTTATTTTATACGTTCACGCGACAAGTCGTTTTCCGTTCTGTTGGTATACTGAGACTTTGGAGTAGCTAATAAATTAAACGAGCGATAGTAATCTCCACATTTTCATGCCAATGAATAAACAACAAGAAAGATTTTAACGAAATATGCTCAGAGGTGGTAGAAACTTATGACGTTCGTTTGTGGCCGTATGAGCGCATCTTTCTGCCTTATAGCCGCAGTGTAGCATTACTGTATTCGTTTTTAAAAAGTATATGAAGGCAAATATACCTTTTAAGGCGATCTATCTTAGTCCTCAGGAATAGCAACGTATCTACGTTCGAGCTCAGATAGGATTTCGATCGTATTTGTGCTTGTACATGGATGTCTGTGGGCTGCGACTACTTAACATCAGGTGGCTTGCATGTTCGTTTGCTACACTTCTCACATAAAAAAATATTGATAACAATAAAATATTCTATCACAGAAAAATGTCCAAAGATGCCATTAGTATTAGCTTGTCATTATTAATATGGATGTTATTAAAATAAAATAAAATACTCATAACTTATGCAGTTTATCAAGTCTTTATTTAGAATTATTTAATTATTAATTTTATTTATTTTTGCACGTCAGACTTTAATGAATATTAAATCTATGCTCGAAATTCGATATTACATATTTTTTATATAAGTGTACGATAAAATGAAAAATAATAATCCAAATAGATCCATGTGTGGAAGAATCATCGTTGAACATATAAAAGTGTAAAATTATTGATTGACCCACACATCACTGATTAACCGATACCATTGAGTCTAGAATGTAAAAAAATGCAGATAAGTTCTTTATATAGTGTAAGTGAGCATTAAGAAAGGATTTTTGAAAAATGACCCTACTAAAAAGTAAAGATTCAGACGAATTAAAACTATCCGCGTTCTTTGAAATGGCTTAAACTTCCAAATTACTGACTAATCATTTGAAAATGCTGCATTGGATTTACGTAAATCGTTTTATCAAAAGGTGATTAGCAATTGTGTACGTCAAACACGTTGATATTTGTGATAGCGATTCAACATCTGATAGTATTTGTAATATCCTTGTGCACTTATAATGTAATCTTCTAGAGGTAATTCAATTATCGGGCTTGTTTATTTAGTTTGAGCGATATACATAAGAAACGTGGAAGGTACGTTTTATATATGTATATATCGCTTTACTGTTGTAATGTTCAGTTTAAGACTTATTTATAGACTAGTTTTTGCTCCCACGAATTTGCTAATTCCTATTTTAGGTTCACCAGTTTCGAATGTGTTTTGACCTCCTGGTCCTTCAGTCACCTTACTGTTTTAGATATTTTAGATAAGCAAGGTGGTAGATGAAATGAGTACCTTATAAATGTCAATAGACTGTAATGACTATTTACCTTCAGATGGATTGACTGCTCGATTGTCCACGTAATTTAAAAAAAGAGATTATCGTGAGGCGTATTTGCATTTTATTAATGCATCCTCCTTGATTCTTCTAGATATCTTATATCACACAAGTCCAGTTATGTGTTTTAAAACTATATCAGAATATCTTACGCTATCTTACGGTAGACATATTTGTTTGTTTGTGTTTTTATGACGTTAATACTATTGATTTAATGTACTCCAAATTGTTAAAAGCGTTTAGCCGTCCCACACAGACATTATGTACATGAGTTAGCGGACAATCCCCTTGCCGGATGTTTACAAACTACCTACAGAACCTTCAAAAAGGTCTAACGACTGCCATCCATCAATGATATCGAGGGTAGACTCTTTAATGTACCCACACGAAGCACAATAACGCAAATACACGACTAACGGTCAGCCGTCCGACTTTTGACCGCGACTTTGATTGCTTTAATCTATCATTTATCAATATACGAAAGCCGTGGGATCGATACATTTTCTTTCAATATCATAAAAGTTTTTAATGTCTTACAAGGTGTCCGGCACGTCACAAGCCCTCCTTGAAATAATTATAACTATTGTCTCTGGCTACTGATGCCATTATCTACAGATTACATAATGTCTATGAGTAGACATTTCTATGTCTATAACCGCATCGAGCACCTTTCTATTCTATTCTACACGAATGTACTTGACACTTTATTATTCGTTTCGCGTATTGATAAATAATAATTGTATTTGTCAAGCGCACCTGTTCTCCTACCTCTCGACAGCTGTCGGGAACACAAAGCGTGCCAAGACTAGACAATAGGCAAATCATTTACCAATACAATTCTGCTTGCTTATCTTATGTTAAAATATTTGTATCGTTCGAATATATATTGTAGTATTAATTAGAAATGGTTTAAGAATAGTTCAAATACCCATTCGACACTTCAAATAAACTTCCACTCTACGTTTGCATTATGGTATATTGTAAATGGCTTTTTTTATCTCAGAAGAAAATATATTTCAAACATACCGAAGGACGGATAACCGATGGAGCAGAAAGGTCCTTGAGTGGCGACCACGTCTAGGCAAAAGGGGCACAGGGCGTCACCCAACAGAAAGACCGACGACCTGGTAAGGGCAGCGGGCAACCGCTGGTTGCAGAGGACAAAGCACCGATCTCAGGGGCGCCATCTAGGGGAGGTCTATGTCCAGCAATGGACGCCTAAAGGCCTATGAATGGATGGACAGGTGGAACGCCGATTACTACATATCATCAGGTGAACTGCGTACTTGTTTCCTGCATAAAATTTGTAAAAGTGTGTATTTATACATGAACTGAATGTGACTAATAAACTGTAGATGAACTCTATACTTGTTTGTTTTTAACCATGAATTGTAAATTAATATTTAATTAACTAATTACCTATTACGGGAAACTGCTAAATGACAACGTTTGTGAGCATGAGTATCCTTTTAGCAAATTGGAAAGTGGGACAACTGTTTATAGAATGGTCATTTTTATTTTTATTAATTTGCGGAAAGAATTGCCAGTTTACCTAGATTAAGGGTACAATTAATAAAATTAGCTAACATTACTTTAGACAGTCATTTATACATATAATAAAACTAAGTTTTTACACCTTTATTACTAATTACATAATCTTAATTATCATCAATATCTATCAGTAACCAAATCTACAATATATTTTTTAAAATTCCTCTCTCTATATTCTTGTCATGTTTTTTTATGTCGACAATGCAGTAAACGAGTATGTAGACCGCCTGTTGTTAAATGTTCTCTGCAGCCAACAGATATCTAAGTCCAACCTCAAACAAGCCTGCTCGACGTTTCGTAACGCAAGCAACGCATCTACGCTACTCCTAACGACTGAGATGGTCGCCTCGCTTATAAGTGTAGCAAACAACCGCCTCTCACCTCTCTCATCCCTAGTCCAGCTGGCAGCCGAACATAACGAAACAGAAAAGTTCTTTCACGGCGTATTATGACGACTGCGGTGGTTCCATCGAACTGCAGCTCTATCACCTTGCAAAGTTATATGCAAATAAAATGCACAATTGTGGTACTATTGGTCATGATCTTCAATTAATAACACTTAAGCCGATACCATGTCAATTGCCTTCACGTAAACATAGAAGGCTTCATCGCTTGCACTACTTGTAGGTATCGCTTCAGTAACCTTGTTCTAAATTTCTTGATATATTTAAATCCCCAACGTAAAGGTGGTATAACTTTGAAACCTTTAAATGATTGTATGAGAGATAGATGAAAGATTGTAGCTATTAAACGGTACCCGGTTTATACATACATATGTACATCATATCGTGGACCGGGTTAATACCATCGACATTCTCACACCACCGTAAAATAACTGGTAAATTAATAAATACGTTTTAGCTAGTATTATATCGCATCATATTATCAATCATTTCACGTTTTTGAAGATTTTTTATGTGAGAAGAGTAGCAAACGAACATACAAACCACCCGATGGTAAATAGTCGCAGCCCATAGACATCCATGTACAATCACAAACATGAGTGAAATCCTATCTGAGCTCGAACATGTGCGTTGCTACTCCTGAGGACTAAGTTGGGCACCTCGCTTCAAAATGTAGCCGGCAACCGCACCTCTCCAACCGAAATACAAGTAATGCTTTATGGCGGATTATGAGGGCGGCGGTGGTACTCCTCGGTCGAACTATAGTTCTCCCACCTTTAAATCTCTAATATATTTAATGTCTTCAAAAGCGTGAAACGATTGAAATTAACAAAAAAATACATGTTGTATAAACATGAGTTTTTACGTAAATTTGAATTTACATTCAGTAGTGCAATCGATTGCTATCATACCGGTGGGCAGATTCCTCTCACGAATTTCGTTAAAAATTTGCAGGAGACCGTCAGTCTATCGCCAATCCAATTTTCATGTGTTCGGAAAAAGCAAAAGATTAACGTATTCGGACGAATATCTGGAAACATATCGCGTGAACCGTCCGTCGAATTCCACTCGAAACGAATCAACGGATTTTACTATTTTATTTCATGTCTATATTTGGAGTGTACTTTGAAATAAACTTTATTTTATTTGGCCTCGGGGCTTTGTGGTCACCATACAAGTCTACCATCCGTAAGGTTGGAATTAAATCTCAGGTTACATACGTATACATTTTGAATTAATATATCGCTTCTGGTTCTATTTGCGTGTGCTATCAGTCTATATGTCGGTTATACCCACAAAACCCCTAAATTGGAGCTAGGCGTGTAAAAAAGTGTTCTTCTCAAACACTATTCAAACTTGATTACTTTCTGTATTTTTTGTAAATTAAATACTACTGCCGGTCCCAATCGGGCGTTTTGAAAAACCTTTAAGTTAATCTAACAAAAATAAGTTTATAATACTTTTAATTCGTTCAAAATAAAGTTAACAATGCTGAAAACATCGAAAATATTTATAATTTTTCTGTAAAATTTCTCATCAATAAGACCAACTTGAATTGAGACTGAATATGCGGAAACAAGATTATGTATACATGCCTGCTTTATGCATTTACAGAAATATATATATTTCCATAAATATCTATTTTTGTAAAATGTTATCGCAAAAAACATGAAAGTCAAAGAATTTTGGAAATATATCGGGTGTAACGTTTGTTGAATTGCAGTTCAAACGGCCCAGCGGATGTTACAATTCGTTTTCTGCATGTGCTAAAATGGAAAGCGACTAGTAAAACGGACTGCAAAGTGTGTCACGGCTCAAAAAACGCTTTATTTCATTCTTTTTAAAATGACGGTATTGTTAACTTTTATTTTTTTTTCAGTAAAACTAATGACCCCTTTCTCTATAGAAACTTGTACTATTACGTATCTAAAAACCCTTATGTAAAGAACCAACATTAGATTCAAATTGTCCAAATTTATTTGAAATAAATTTTTCACACCAGGATAAACCGCAAAAAGTTTAACGAATTGGGCAATTTATCCATGTTTAATTATTATACTTTTTTGGCAATAACAAAATATACAAACATCTTTTTTTACTATTCTTTCATCCGAGTATTGTTTTCTTCCTCCTGAACTGCCTTTAGGTCTATTTATCTAAACAGGCTAATCTTTGAATCAGCTTACTAAGTTTCAAAGGCGTTTTCTAACTTTTAAAGAATTTCGATACTTTTAGGTGAGATATCATAAGCACGTCGATAAACAATATATAATAGTAAAATGTCTCCTTATTTAATATTTAAATGACAACTAATTTTTAAGAGGAAAACAAAGAGAGTCGAGCCAATAACGTTAAAAAGGATTCAGGGGATGATAATAAATCATTCGCTAGGTCCTTCCTAAACCCTCATTAAAATATCAGGTTGGAAACTCAATCATAAAAAGCACCCTTGCATTTTATGCCCTACCAGTCCCTTTTAGACTCCGTAAAATAGTGTTACTTAGAATATGTAAGACTATTTTATGTGACAATTTACTGTACATACTTGTATAAGGTAGATTAATAATCCAATTTCTTGTTCTTAAAATAGCAAATAGGCATGCAAAAATCCTGATGGGATGTGATCACTAGCTCTCATGAATTGTAGGGATATCCGAATGGATCTGGGATGGATTGTTGTATATATGGCCTTGGTAATCCTACTCCATATATAGAACAAGTGATAGACCTGAAGTGGATCATAGTTGTGTTACAGGGAGAGAAATTGACACTTTATATACAAATAAGATAGCAGAAAAATCACCTTTCCAGCGACATACAAAAATAATTTCACACTAGAAATGGGTGCGGTGGAGTTACTTCGTTGGCGTAAAAAAGGAAAACTGGTCTATACAAATATCACAAAGAGGAGAGTTTGATTATTATTTATATGTGGATTTGTAAGTTATAAACTTAAAAACTTCATTACCTATTTAAAGAAAAATATTCCCTTTAAGAAAGCTACGTAATTAGTAAGTAACATGAGTAGTATTTTGTTTAAAAAAATTGTAGATCCCAACGAAAACTATAACAGTGTGAGCCTTAATTTATGCATATCCTATGGATCATGCAATCGAAACCGCCGGTGAAAGGTAGTATGTCATAAATATATTCATACGTTTTAATCAAAAGGGTCTGCGTATTGTTGCAATACGGCAGAAATAGATGGGGTTTAACGTTGTAAATAAAAACAATTTTTACATTAGTACTTTATGGATTTTTTTTTATGTGAGAAAAGCAGCAACGAGCATGCAAACCACCCGATGTTAAGTTATCGTAGCCCATAGACATCCACGTAGAACCACAAACACGACCGAAATCCTATCTGAGCTCGAACGCAAATACGTTGCTGCTCCTGAGGGCTAAGATGTTCGCCTCCCTTCAAAGTGTAGCCGGCAACCGTACTTCTCCCACGGAAACCGCAGTAATGCTTTACGACGGATTACGAGGGCGACGGTGGTACCTCCCTCTTCGAACTATAGTTTTCTCACCTTTAAACTGACGTGGACGTGGACGGAAGTGACTGGTAACTCTGTATGATATCTATGTATATTGACAGAAAGAAGGTTATTGTATGTATATTTTAAATACAGCGTGATTATTAATGAAGAAACTGTAATATTATTTCTTAAATCACCGTTAACAAACTTTTCGGTAAACTTCACAAAATGCCTTTAACGTACACACATCAACATGGCTTCAAGTTTATTCATCTGAAATTGCAAATCCGTAAGAAAACAAAGCCGAAACTTCGCGAACTTGCTAGAGGAACTTGTTCTACAGAAAACAAAAAGCGTAGCAAAAAACGAACATAGTTTTATATGAAGCATGATGAAGTAAAGTCTCGTTAGATGATATAACAATGAAGAAGGAGGTACTACGGCATATTTTTGTCAATAGCAACAATATCACACTATTGCGGTCTAGTTGGACGGGTATAAGACGAGGTAAACCAAATTCACTTTGTCAAGAAATCGGTCTTAGTCCTCAAGAACAACTCTTATTCTATATGAAGTTCAATACAAATGTCCATAAGGCAAGAGACATGAGGTAGGAGGGAAGAGGCATCTGTCAGGAGGCAGCGAGCAAGTAACATTAGGCGAATAGTACTCATTTGCTCCTTTTTATTATTTAAACAAAAATTGTGTAGTCTAGTAAACAAATAGAACTGGAAATCTACTTTAAACTCTTGTTATGCTGGAAACGTGCATTAGGTTGGTAACTTTATTGACTGAAGCTCCTAGATTTTGTAGAATTGACTCGAAAACCTCAAATTAATGCTATGTAGAAGGAACTTTCTTAGGAGCTCTAAAATAGACCTTATTTTTGTGGATTACATTCTAGCGACCGAATTTTGGGGTTTATTAGGTAGATTTGAGGGACTCATCTGTTTGTAAATAATATAGTTCTCGAAAAACGTTGTATGAATTTTTGTTATTGTATATCAAATAATTATAATGTATTACATTTATATAGCTTTTACGGTTGCTGTAAGACACTTGCTGAGAAGTTGACATTTCCTTTTCGTCTAATGCCACTCGCAGTTGTTCCCAACTTTTGAAAGTTTTTGAAACGTTAAAACCTTACAACTTTTATTAATAAACAGCGACATTAACAACTTTAATAGCTTTTGCCCGGTTTTGAAAAAAAAAAAGTTAGCGACATTATTTTCCACTAATTTTCGTACACATCGAATAACTTCGGAGATTAATTTGGAATAAATATAAAAAATTATGAAAATCTTAAAACTAATTGTAATAAAAGCCTAACCTAAACAATCTAAAGAGAGTCCGTGTCCATGCGTTAGGCCATGTCTTGTTGTAGTCATTTGTCCGTATTCTTGGAACTATGCCGCATAGACTTAGTTCCAAGATATTTATCATTTAAAGGTATGTAACTGTTTAACATCTAAATATATGACAATACCACCATACCAAGTTTGCCTATTTTTATTGATATGTTTTATTTATTTTTTTAATAACCATTTCTTTACGGTATCTTTACTAATAATAAAATAAAGCCACTTCCCGCCGTCTGTACGCTTAGACCTTTAAATTTACGCAACTCATTTTAATACAGTTTATTAATATCACAAAGGAGAAAACCCAAGAATTTCAATGATCTGTGACGGGATCTTGTGAATATAGCTGCGCAAAGCCAGGGCAGGTCGCTAGTCCTACAAATATAATAATAAAAGAATGAAATAAATTACTTTCGTTAAAATCATACCTTGCTTTCCATACTCTTCGTTAAAACACAAGGAAGGTTGATATTAATGGCACTGTTTGCTAAAAATAGCTTACTACACGGAACGAGAAACACAATAGAGGACATAATTCTTCTATAAATATCCACAGGACTGACATATTATTAGAAATAGTGCCATACGTCTCCTTATCTTGTCAAGTAGACACTATAAACATATGTGGCTCATCTACTGAACACATTGTCCGTAATTATCATATCTTGTGACGTTGAAGAAACAATTCCTGTATATAAATATATACATGCACTAATTGTATTCTGTAGTTTCGCTCGTTTTTAATAAGATTATTCCACTGTAACTGGTGTATCTAACAGTTTAAGAGAAACAAGTCCATGTTTAACGAAAGATGATATAAGCCTATTTGATATATTAATTTCCCTTAAGAAGTAAGGTGATAAATTCTGTGTACATTTTTATATGCAGAGGTATCGACAAATATTTTATAAAAAATTAAAAAGAATGACGGTAGGTAATTTTAGCGACTTGGTAAAATTTACGTAGATCGTCAGGAAGATACCACCGTACTGACGTGCAGATGCCATGGTCGCGTTAGTTGTCCATTAGGGGTTCCGCGGCCTGCGGCACTTAAGGGCAGAGTGGGAATAGGATGTGGTTTTCGTCAGTAACAGTATGACATACTAGTACTAGGAACTACTAGGAAAGGGTATGTTATACTAGGTTTTAAAGGTGGTAAAGCCGTTAGAGCTCGCCTGGGGCGGCACCACCGCCACCTTCATAAGCCACCATAAAGCAACATATTCTTCATGTATTGTGTTTAGGTTGGGGAGGTGTGGTTGCCGGATACACATTATTGGAGGCGACCATCTTAGTATTCAAGAGTAGGAACGCATCCGCGTCGGTCCTTAAATAGAACTCCTGTTCTATTTGAGATTGGACGTGGTTGTCCATGGGTTGCAGTGACCACTTAACATCAGGTGGCCTGCATGCCCGTT